>APFE030983323.1:32421-45609 GCA_000404065.3 Pinus taeda
AATAAGATCTACTCAAAAGAGTAGTCCACTGGTACCATACACGTGCATCTAGCCATCCAAGAGAAAGGTGAACCCTCGGTCTTGCTGGTGCCTCGCTCGCTTGAGATGGAAGTTGACTCTGGTAGCTCTTCTGTGTAGATGTGTAGTAGGTGGATCTTCGCTCCTCTCTATCTGTCCTGTGGGGGTTGTTGTCCGTGTGGCTAATTGGTTGCCATCTTGATGGTTGTTTTCTTGCGGGGTGATGTGGGTGATGATATGTTGAAATTGTAACCCACGGTGTCTTTTTCTTTAATGTACCCTGCTGTGGTGCCTGTTGTGGTGTCTTCTTTTCCAATATAACTTCAACCACTGAACCCTCATCAGATGTGTCAGCACCTGTTACCTTTTCGGCTTCAGCCTTTTTTTGTGTTTGATTGTCGACCATCAACTGCTCATCATCTGATATGTCAGTCCCTGTAACATCTTCTGCTTCAACCTCCTTGGACTCTACCTGCTTAGTAATGGAAATATTCTGTAATGTAATTTTCTTCTTTTTATACCAGAGCTTCAGGAATTTCTTCTGCACATTAATATTTATAGTACCCACTAATTCCATCCAAGGGTATCCCAAAACAACATCCATGTTATCCATATCTGAAGCATAAAAATCACCATGAAACACAGACTTATCCATAGAAAGTTTCAAATCCTTATAAATTTGAGCATCCTTACCATCAACTTGTGTATTTTCAATATGTTTTGCTGGGACTTGCAATCTTTTTGCCAAATTAACATTGATAAAATTATGTTTACCACTAGGATTGATAGAAACAATGATCTTCTCTTTCTGAATCAATCCATGAACCTGCAGTAAGGAGACACCTGTAGCAATTAACCCCTTATGTGTCTCATTCTCCTTTTTCTAGCCCGAGACCATTTGTCCAAAAAGATTTTTTCAAATTTTGCATCTGAAAGTGTGATCAACTGCAGGTCGTCAAATGATGAACTCCATTTTTAAGCCTCATCTCTCATATTAAACAACATTGGAAGCTTCCAAGATTTCCCATATGTGGACTTGTATCTTTGTATGAATTCTTCAATAGTAGGACCATCATCTTTTCCTGTAAAATGTAGAGTCGTCATGAAGAGGGTTTTGAGAAAAAATTCGCTGACTTGGCGAAAATTTGAAATTGTCACAGTTTCGTAAATATTGCTCAGAATCCTTATTATGACCTGTTTTTAGAAATGGAACAATCATTCTGCATCTGCCCATGTGATAGAAATCCTGATCCAGGCACTAGAATTCCAGATCTGCGCTGCTACTCTCCCGCCATCACCCAAAATTTCTGAAAAAAGAGCTGATTTTAAATCAGCGATATCTCCCTCATCCGGACTCCGATTCGACTGATTTTTTTTTTAAATTAGGTGTTTTTCACAAAGATTCTAGATCTACAATTAGATCTTGCAGATATTGCACCAGAACGTCCAGATCTGCGCCGCAAACTCGCTGTCCTGAAAAATTGTCTGCAACCCCACTGATTATTAGATCAGCAATATATCCTTCATCCGGACTCCGATTCAGCCGATTGTTTTTTTGAAATCAGGTATTTTTTCACATAGAATCCAGATATACAATTCGATTTCGTAGATCTTGCACCAAAATGTACAGATCTGATCTGAAAACTCGACGCCCCCGAAATCTTGCAAAAAGTAAAAAAAATTCTCCACTTTTTTTTTTTTTGGCCCAAGAAAGTGCTCTGATACCACTTATTGTAGCTCTGATACCACTTGTTATGGATCTAAACCGGTTTCATATAGCTCTGATACCAATTGTTGTAGCTCTAACCCAAAAAGATATGAAAATACAAATAAACCCAAGAATAACAAGATCTGAATAAATAGAAATGCTTCTTTATTATCAAACCCTTAAGGTAGGGAAACATCATACATTCACTCCTTAAGGAAGCAGAACACTCCACAAGCCATATGCTTGCTCATACAATAATTCTTGACACAATTCCTTGACTTCTCCATGTGGAGTCTCTAGCCTCTATATAGGCCTCATACATGCAATACCATGGATCATTACCATGGTTCCCTCATACCATCCACTAATACCATGGGCCCATTACATTATTACTAACTACTTGTGGTCCCTTACATGATATGGGTTAACCACCTTATTTATTACTATGGCCCATCCCATTATTACATTATTACCTTGGATACCTCCCTCGGTACCCCATATTATCCCCCCAGGTATATAACAGTAGAAACAACAATCTTGTAATAATCATGGTATTTTTTTCTCTCCCACTCCCCTCCCCAACCCCCTCCAAGAATAAATATGGTTGATGATATTAAGCTACCTATTTTCAAAGGAACTGGATCAGAAGATCTAGAGAATTTTAGTTTTATGTGAAGTTGTATGGACCAGAAGGTCAATGATGAAAATACAAATAAATTGAAGCTCATTACGATGCTTTGAGATAGAGAATTGACATGGTATATGAAGTATTCAAATAATCAGATTAGAACATTTGCAGATATTAAAGCAGTGCTAATAAGATAATTTAAGCCAAAGTCTAAGTCGTAATGCATCACTGAGTTAAATGAAATTAAACAAAAACCTACTCATTCTATTTGGGAATTTGAACAGAGGTTTAAGGAATTGTTAGATCAAGTGAGTTTCAAAATAACTTTGCAGCAACATCACAAATGGTTTATAGTTGCGTTGTTACCACATATCATACTACCATTGATGCACCAAAAGATAACAAGTCAAGTCGAAGCTCTACAGATTGCGATGAAGTTGGAAGCTTTACCTATAGGAGATACTAATGTAGGTATGTAATAGATTCAGATTCAGTTGGCGAACCTAATCCTATAGATACAAGATATTAAGAAAAGCAAAGAAGTCAAAGAAGAAATATGGTGTACAAAGTGCAGATCAGAGGGCCAATCTAAAGAACAATGTCCTATCTTTAGGGATTACATGGCTAGTGGGGCATTGAATCCCTTAAATGCAGGATCCAGCCTATGGTGCGATATATGTAAGCCCAGAGGCTAATATCACTTAGAAGATTATTACCTATTACAGAAATATGTGCAGACTCCAAGGAACTTATATTGAAAATTTTGTAAATCAGTAGGACATGATGAGAATAATTGTCGAGCTTATGAACTAATGATGGAGCGCAGTGATAACACTTATAGAATGCAAGCAAAAGAACATGGACATGAAGGCATTGGATGTCGCGATGGTCAAGAATATTACCAATGAAGAGGTCAAGGTGTTGGAGCTGGTCGAGGACTTGGACAGATTGTTTGTTATAACTGCGGCTAGCCAGGGCATTTTGTGAGAGATTGTCAAAACCCTACTACAACATGTAAATATTGTAAATATTTTGACCATGTAATTGAAGAATGTCCTATACTTATGGAAAAAAATGCAAGAAAAAAGGAATCAGCAGTTGAAACATACCATTAAAATGATGACCACTGAAAGAAGGAATGATGAACCACGAATTAGTATTGCTACTAAAAGAGGAGCTTCCACTGGTAGTAACAAAGTAGATGGAAAGAAAGAATCTAAAAATACATGGGTCAAAAAGACTATTGAGAAAACTCTTGTTTTTTATATTTAGAAGGAAAAAGAAATATTTATGGAAGGAAAGCGAAGCTTTATGGATGGTGGAGCTTTGACCTCCAGTGTGCAACCAAAGGTCAATCAGAAAATCAATTACAATGTATCATTAGCTTCGACACAATCAAATTTTGACATAGAACCAAGCCTCAATTCAAGATCAAGTTCTAACACAAGACCAGGAATTAGCGAATCAAGGAGTTACTTTAAAGTCTTTTCTGCAAACTTGTATGAAATTATTAATAGATCAAAAGGTTGTAGAAGGGCTTTAATGATTAATAGATTCGTGTGAATCAAAAGAAACACTACGAGGTGAGATGCGCATAGTGAATAATTTCCATCAACAGAAGAGAACCGGAAGAGAAATGAGGCTTAGTGTGCAAATAGGAGAATATGAGATGGATCAAGTTATTCTAGATCTGGGATCTGATGTTAATGTTTTGAAAAAGTATACATGGGAGTTAATGGGTAATTCGAACCTACAGTGGTCACCTATTTAGTCAAGGATGGAAAATCAGAAAAATATCTTCCCCTTAGGAAGGCTACCAAGTGTAACAGTGAATATTGAAGGAGTTTGCACTACTGTTTACTTTGAAGTAATAGAGATCGTTGATGATAGTAACCCTTATCCTGCATTGTTTGGAATTGACTGGGAATTTGATAATAGGGCCATAATTAATCTGAATAAGAGACAGATGATATTTGAAGGAAGAAATATGAGTGTAATTGTTCCCTTGGATCCATCAGAAGGAGTAAGATATACAAAACTAGTCAAAGAAGAGTACTACACTAGTGATATAGAAAATAGCAATCAGATGACAGCCAAGGAATAGGATTTTGTTAACCCTAATGTAGAGGGAAAGCTAACTTGGGAGCATGATAGTTCTTGTGCATCAGACTCAGAAGAAGAATTGGAGAATTGGCAAAACTGGTTGCATGAAGTATCTACAAGGTGATGTTCAAGAATTACCAAATTAGTTCCTTGTATGATATTTGAGGTATGTAACCTCCCTTCCTATGATGGCTTAGGTGATTAAATACTTTTCTTGATGATTATGAAGAACAGGTTCCAGAGAATCAAAGGTTGTTAGCTTTGGATATAACCCTGAAAGCTACACCTACTAGATGGTGGGGTTCACACAAGAAGAATATAAGAGATTGGCAGGAATGTTGAAGGTTGATATGGATAAGATTTGGTCAGATAAATACAGAAATGGAAATAAAATATGATGGTCAAACTAATCCTAGGGATCATATCCTGTTATGTACTACAACATGGAAGGAGATTCCACAGTAAGAATGGATAAATGGATTTATTCATACATTAAAAAAACAATCCCTAAGAACCGGTACCTAGAAACAGAGCTTCAGCATGGTACTATGGAATGGGAAGACATGGTTGATGGTTTCATATTAACATTTAGCTTTAAATATGATTGTCCATGCATAGATTTGGCTCTTCAAACAATTAAGAAGAGGATCTTTGCGAATGCAACTCCAGTGACATGGCAACAACCTTATTGGGATGTGCAAGTAGAAAATGCACTAGAATGTTATAAACTTATTGCAGAAGAAGAAGAAGATCCTTGCAACATCGACATAATAGAATCAGAAGGATACTGCGAAGTAAATGGGCTTAAATTAGAGATACTAGATATAACAAAGCCACTAAAGACCAAGAAGGTGAACATAGGGTTAGAGAATGAGCCAAAGTTTGCAACAATAGGAGATTATTGGGATTAAGAGACAATCAGTAAAGTTACAAAGTTACTTCAAGAGTACCAAGGACTATTTCCCACAAAAATTTTAGAAATGAAGGGTATAGTAGGAGATCTAGGAGTTATAAAGATTCCCCTTAAGCCTGATGCGAAGCCAGTCATGGAAAGACCTTACATATTGAACCCAAAGTATAAGAAGAAAGTAAAGATATAACTTGATAAGATGATAGCAGTGGCAATTATTGAACCAATAGAAGAATCAAAATGGGTGAGTCCTATGGTGGTGCAAGAAAAGAAAACTCAAGGATAAATCAGGATCTGTGTTGATTTGAGAAAGTTGAATGATGCATGTTCACATGATCCATTCCCTACCCCTTTCACAGATGAAGTGCTAGACAATGTAGGAGGTCAAGAAGCTTCCTCATTTACAGATGAATTTTCAGGTTATCATCATATTAGAATTGCACCTAAAGATTGGCATAAGACCATATTTGCTACAAAATGGGGCCCATATCAATACACAATGATGCATTTTGGACTGAAAAATGCCCCCACTATATTTTTAAGGGTGGTGGTTGCGACTTTTAAATAATATATCCACAAGTTTTTGGAGGTATATTTTGATGATTGGACAGTATTTGGGTTGTTAAGAAAATATATTGGAAGCTTAATATTTATGCTTGACACATGCAAACAATATCAGATCTCTTTGAACCTAAAGAAGTGGATATTTTGTGTACCTTTTGGTATACTATTGGGACATATTGTTTGCAAGAAAGGATTAATGGTGGACCCTGCTAAGATTTCTATTATTGTGAATTTTCCTCCACCTAAGACAGTAAGACAGCTTCGCACTACATTGGGACATACAGGGTATCACAGGAAGTTTATCAAGGGGTATGCTCAGATTACTGTGGCTATGGAGAAATTATTGAAGAAGTAACTTTTCAGTGGGATGAAGAATGTCAAAGGAGCCTCGACATATTGAAAGAAAAGATGGTAGTTGCACCTATATTAGTTTTCCCCGATTGGAATAAGGAATTCTAAGTCCATGTGGATGCCTTGTATAGATTTGGGGGTAGTATTGGCACAACCTAGTGCAAGAGAAATTGATCACCCTATAGCTTTTGCAAGTAAAAAGTTATCTAAGGAAGAAAATAATTACACAACTACAGAAAGGGAAGGATTGGCTATGGTGTATTCTTTGAAAAAATTTAGACATTATTTGTTAAATAATGAATCCATACAAGTGAGGATAGTTTTAGATAGAGGAGGAATGACCTGTTATAGAGTTTTTGTGAACCCAATGTTTCAGACTACCAAGTGAGTCCATCATCAGGGGATGCGTCAATGAATATTCTCCAGATCTTAATGATGTATCCAAGAGCTATAATTAGGGTATATATATAAGTTATCAAAAAAAAAAGAGTAATAAGAAAATTGGTTGGCTCTTATCATACTAGTTATCATTTATTTAATTAATTAATTAATTATTATATTAATATTATTATTATTTTTAATGATAAATAATTAATTAATTTTGTTGTTTGTTGATAATTATTATGTTTATTACTTTTATTAAAACTATTTCTTTCTTCCTTATTATCTATATATATTCTATATATTATATATATTAGTATATATATACATATATATATATATATTATATATATATATAATATATTTATATTATATATATAAGTAATTATATATATTTGATTGGACAAATAATTATTTTAAATCTTAAAAATAATTAATTAATTAATTTTTTGGACAAATTAACAATTAATTAAAACAATTCTAGATAATTATTTTATTAAAATATAATAAATTATTAATTAGATCCCTCTAACTTGTTAATAAATTAATTAATTTATCCATTAAAAAAAAAAATAATAATAATAAATTAAATAAATAAATAAATGATAACTAGTATGACAAGAGCTGACCTATTTTCTTATTACTCTTTCTTCTTCTTTTTTTGATAGCTTATATATATATATATACCCTAATTATAGCTCTTGGATACATCATTAAGATTTGGAGAATATCTATTGACGCATCCCCTGATGATGGACTCACTTGGTAGTCCGAAACATTGGGTTCACAAAAACTCTATAACAGGTCATTCCTCCTCTATCTTAGACATTATTTGCTGGGATCACACTTTAAAGTGTTCACAAATCATTCTACACTGAAGTATTGTGTTAATAAACCTGTTTTAGGAGGAAAAATTTGCAGATGAATATTATTATTCCAAGAATATGACTTTGAAATCATTGTTAAACCAGGAAGATTGAATGCAGGACCTAACCATTTGTCAAGATTGGAAACATGTGAAGAAACAACAAGCATAGAAGATAATCTCCCTGATGCGTAGTTATTTGTAATCAGAGTTGCAAATGACCATTTTGTAGATATTATTCAATTTTTGAACACATGATTGGCTCTTTCAAAATATACTACATAATAGAAGAAAGAATTAGTGGTTAACGCAGTTGATTTTTCATTAATAGTGGGACACTTATATAAGATGGGACCAGATGAGATACTGCACAGATATGTTCCTGAACATGAAAGACATATGATTCTAGTAGAATCTAATGGTGGCGCAGCTAGTGGACACTATGCAGGAAAAGCTACTACGCAAAAGATTTTGAGAGCAGGACTATGGTGGCCTACACTACAAAAAAATGTAAAGGAGTATTTTCGAACATGTGATGTACGTCAAAGAATAGGGAAGCCTTCAAGAAGAGATTAGATTCCATTGGTACCACAAATTACATTGCAATGTTTTGATAAAAGGGTTATTTATTTTGTTGGACCCATCAACCCACTTGAAAAATGACTAGTCTGAGGTACATAATCACACTGACTGACTATTTGACAAGATGGGTCGAAGCACAACCAGTAAGGGATTGTAGCACAAAGACTACTGCGAAGTTTATTTTTGAATATATATTGTCTAGATTTGGATGTCCAGATATTTTGATGATTGGCCAAGGTTCCCACTTCCTGCATAAAATTATTGAAGCATTGACTGAGGAATTCCAAGTCCATCATCCGAAGAGTACCCCTTATCATCCTCATGCCAATGGAATAGTAAAATCATTTAACAATATTTTTGGAAAATGCACTTACTAAGGTATGGAATGTGAATAGAGATGACTGGGATCTCAGAATTCCAATAGTTTTATGGGATTACAAGACCACATGTAAGAAGTTGACAGGTCAGACACCCTTCATATTAGTTTATGGGAAAGAAGATGTGATGCCCATGGAATAAATTGTGCCTAGCTTAAGGATTGTAGGTTTTACAGATATGGCAAACCTTGATATAATGAAGGAAAGTATGTCACAGTTGATTGCTTTAGAGGAAGACAGATTTATAGCAAGATTCCATCAGCAGGTACAAAAATAAAGAGAAAAGGCTTGACATGATAGACATATTAAGTAGAATAAGTTTCAAGTAGGAGATGTTGTTATCCTTTATGACAGTAAGTTGTGAAATTTCCAAGGAAATTCAGGATGCATTGGTTGGGCCCCTATATTATCAAGCATGTTACTTATGGAGGCGTAGTTCAATTATAAGTTAAATGGAGAATTGATTCAGGAAAGAGTAAATGGAAATAGGTTGAAGTTGTACATGGACAACCTTGTCCCTACAACCTTGCTATAAGAAAGAAAGAAGAAGAGTCTTAGTGCCACCTGTAGTTGAAAGTGGGCACTTGACTATAAACTATGTTGTAGAAAGAGCTTCGACGAAGGAAGTTACTTCGCTACAGTCTGAAGTATGTCGAAGTTCATAGGATCTGTGACATAAGAAGGGATGTTCACTACAATATGGATGTGTCAAAGTTTGCCAAAAAATAGAAATATGACCATTAAAAGGGAAAAATACGCAGAAAGTTGCATTTATGAGGACAGATTGGAAATATCTAAGGATAGATATGCAATTAATGAACACACTATGAACAAAATCTAGACAAAATCTTATCTAATGATGGGGTTCGAATTTCAGATTTGTTATAAAAGGCAGCCTCCCACCTAGATTTGGAACTTTGCTTAATTGAGAGCTCGAGTATTTATAGTGCAAATAAATTGCAGAGAATTTGTGCATGAACATCTTGTCAACTGAAGAATTTATGCATATATTCAATGAGATAGGCTTAGAATGAGTCATGGAAGTAGCCGATGCAACAATCATTGGTATGCCCACAACATCAGCTGAGATACCCACAGTAGCATCGCCCGTAGTAGAATCAACAGTAGTAGCACCAACACAAAAATAGCAGAGATCGTCGAGGAAGAATTTAACCGACCAAGGAAGAAAGAACCAAGAAGAAACAAGATAAGAAACCTGCCAAGCCTAAAAAAAACCTTAACAGGTGAAAGACAATAAAGAAGAAGTGGAGGAGGTGCAGATGGAAACAGGTGGCAAAGAATTTTCGTCGCCTCTACCACCATACATTCCATAGAGGAAACTGAATGATAAACCAATCAAAGACTTGAAGGATGAAAAATTTTGCACCTTCACACCCCTAATGCAAGAGAACGTACCATTTACTGGGGAATTACTTGGAAAAATATCGCAGTTGAATTTCGCAGGCTATGACTTCAACGATAGGAAGAAGCACCCTCAGTTTGCACAAGACCAGTATTTGAAATAGGTGCACTACCAAGACAATAGAGTGACAAGGCTAGAACCACAACAGTGGGAAAATGGGTTGGCACACAGTCAGGATTAATGAATATGTTAAATGTGTCGCGCTTCGGCAAAGGTTCAGGGAATATGGTGTGTGCACATCAGTTCCTTGTATTAGTACATGATGGAGGACTATGGATGAGAAATAAGATCCATATAGACCTAATGTTGATCTGGAGGATCATGAGACTACCATACCAAGGGCGAAACCCCATGAAGGAGTTCATTGGAAAGGATCAGGACCGCACCATAGCATACAATATGAAGAATACGTTTTGGCTAAAAAATGAAAAAGAGGCTAGGGCGTAAATTCCATCAGTGACCAGGCAGTTCACTCCGCAGTGCATATATTGGATGGGAATATCATGAGAAAATGTCAGGCAAATGAAGTTCCTGCATCAGTGGTTTCATTACCTGCACAGTGCACCAATGGGGTTCAGTGCAACTGGGTCGAATACCTGTGCAAGGAATTTATGGATGATTGTTTCAAAGTCCAGGAGAAAGGTACCACATTCCATTATGCATAGTTAATTTTGATTATTGAAATGTTAGCATGGAGAGAACCGGAGGATTCACAGTTCCTCATAGTAGCATCAGATGTCTATGAAGTCATGCGGTATGCCTCACTATGGTTTACCACTCAACTATCGCAAGCTATGGAGAATAGAATTTTTTTTGTGTTATACCATATGGATTTGCATATGTTAGTGAACCAGCATCCTCACCTATCACCGAGCCTATATGAAGAGTATAATGTTGTTGCGAAGTTCAAGGCTGATTTTCATAGAGTGTATATATAGGCTCACAAAGATACAAACAAGAAATGGCATCCCCTACCATATTTGGTTACAGAGGATGATCTCTTAAAACAGGCACAACAGTGACTTGTAGAATGGATGATTGCGCTAGAGGCAGAGGCAGAAGCTAGAGACAATGCGACAGAAGAAGAAGACGACACTTTGCGGCATGGTGAAGTGAGTGGAAAAGGCAAGGAGAAATATAAGGATGAACATGAACCAGAGGAAGACGAGAAACATGATGAGGGTCTCCAAGATCCTCTTGAGGGAGATAAGTAGAAGAAGAAGGCTAAAAAGCCAAAAACATAACAAGCTACTGCAGAAAAGCAGAAGGCACAGGGTGAAGCTGCCTTGAAGATAAAGAAAAGATAGAAGGCAGATAAAATGAAGGATATCACACCAATAGTCCTTACTAATGGGGACCAGGAGAAGATTGGATGTAGGATTCAGGAGGTGATAGCTGAATCCTGGAACAGAGTAGAAGATTGCTACAATGCACTTCTGACCAGTTTCACATAGTGGATCGTAGAATTTAAGATATTGGTGCAGACGGCCAAACAAACAGTGGAGATAGAGGAAATGGTTGGAGTAGAAAGGTAGATAGAGCCTATGCTTGTGGCAAGGTTAGCACAAATACCTACAGGAGCAGTACAATTTGACTCCGCCGAATTACAATAGCAGGCTAAGGGATGGATGCATATCAATATGAACTTGCAACACTGTCATTGCAAAGATTACACAAGATGCACTTGGAAATTATAGAAGAGTTGAAGCTACGCGAACATCAAACCTCGCAGCTAAATATTCAAGTAGAAAAAGAGCAAGTTTCACTTTGGTAGAAGCTAAAGCAGGTGATCCAAGAAAGGGATCAAGTAGCACAACAACAATAGAAGATCAAGGAGGTGGTTGAAGCCACATGTAAATAGATTTTGGACTTGGATGTTTGTGAAGAAGAATCAGTGGAGGACAAGGTCGTGAAGCTCGTCCTTGTAGTGAAATGATACAAGCAGAAGATTACAGATGTGAAATTTAAGTATGAAATTCATATCAGTTAGCTGCAAATTAAGCTGTAGCCAACTACGCCACATGAAGTACGAGATCAGAGGGAGACTAACCTAAATACTACAATGGCCAACATCTCTGCAGCAATGACAGACTGTGGAAAACTCTTGGATTAAAGTCTACAAATTTGGAATTCGCTGCAAAAAAATCTAGATGTACATAAACTATGAGAGGAAATGTAGCAGAAGCAGCAGCAACTAAAAGAGAATCGGGCATCTGTGAAGACCTTACCAATCTCGAAGAAGCTCATGAATATCAATGAGTTAAAGGCCCTCTAGAAGAAAATTGAGGAGTTGAAGCAAGAAGAACATATTTTAACAGAGAGGACTCAACCTTGGCAGGATGAGGACCTGTTACACAAAAATATCGTCACCTTGATTATTTGCAGTCGATGTAGGCCTATCATCACCTATACCAGCTTCCTAAGCAAGTCTTAATCCTCAGCTCTTCAAAACAAGCTTGAGAAATGAGAGAAAGTCATCAAAAAAGCAATGTAACTCTGGTTCCGCACTTTCTCTTACTTTTGCCTGTAGGCCCACACCTTTTGTTCAAGTTATCTGCGTACTTATACGCTCTGTATGTAAAGGGGAGGGTGCATACCCTGTAAAAGTCAAAAGGCGCAATATTTATCTTAAAAAACTCATCTTGGGTTAATTCTAGAGTTTTCTAGAAGCATTTGTTACGTGGATTGTTCGCTCCAAGTGGTTCATGCATCCCATCATAGGAGGAACTAATCCCTTGTTGAGAGGAACTATCCCTTTGAAGGAGGACTCTATCCCTTTGAAGGAGGAGCTGGTAACTGATCTCCATTGCACTATAAATTGAGGCATTGGGTCAGTGGCCAGGGAGGTTAGAAGCTGAACTTTTGAGGGTAAATGCTAGTGAAATCAAGACTTCCTATTTGAGCTTAAGAGGAGAGATCACATACCTTTTTGGCCCCATTAGGGAGTGAGTAAAGCTTGTCAAAGTAGAGGAGACTTCTTGTTGGACCCTGGAAGGAGCTTGTACAGCGTCAAGGCAAAGGTTGTAAGGTTCTTCTCTTTTGAATTACAATCAAGCTCATTTTTCTCAACAAGTATCTCATGTTATTTGTTTCATGGACTCCTTGACTTTCATGTTAAATATGTTTTATAATACTGGATATTCAGGTGCTATTTAATCGTTTGCCTTGTTTGTGCTTGCAGGTTTGCGACAAAGGAACTTACTTGGATCAAAGGAGCAAAGGCATCCCCAAACTTGCGTTGGACATGAGGTAGGCCTTAAACACATTTGTTTGCCATT
>APFE030983323.1:60784-80081 GCA_000404065.3 Pinus taeda
AGAGAAAGATAGTGTCTGGTTGGTTTGTTTGTCATTAGGTCTTCTTTAGATTCTAGGAAGGTCTATCTTGTCCACAAGATCGACTCATTCCGCGTGACAGGACCTCCATCTATCACAGGCATTAGATGAGAAGCATTAAGAGCTTCAACAAAGGGAGATAGAATTGGTACAGGTAGTTACAGAACATATGACAGAGGCACTGTTGGAGGAACTGTGCAGCGAGGAAAAGCAGGTAACAAAGATTCTGCAGTAGATCAACTAGGCCTACAATACCATCGTAGAAAAAATCAGCGGCAAAGCAGTTGAGTGACTCAAGACGAGTGACATGTGAGTGTTGAGGGCATGTTGGTTGCAACCTAACTTGGCCTAGATTTTAGTGAAGACTCTGCATTTTGTGGAGTGGAGTGTGAAGTAAAGAATGAAGTGAAGCATGAAGTGGACCACGCAGTGTAGCACGAAGTGGACCGTGCAGTATATATACCATGCGGTTTGGGGGGTTTGAGGTAGATTGAAGGCCCTCCTTTTTGTAAAAATCAAGTAATATTGTAATATATGAATGGTATTCGGACCATAGTAGCTTGTATTAGGGGAGTCCACGGTATATGTACCATGGTATTTTGATGATATATCCCTCGATGTAATATTTTATATAAGGATTAATAATAAATAAGAGAATAATTTGGGATTCACATCATGAATTTAATGGTTGTATCTTTGTGATATGTGGTTTGGGCAAGAAGGCAAGGCTCTACAGCTGAGTGCGTAGAAGCCTAAATCTGCAGCGAAGTGGGTGGATAGCCTGTTGTTGAGTGTGCAAATCAAGAACTATTTCTTGTACAAATTTATCATCATAAGAAACAGTTCTTGTGGACATAGTCCCACATTGGGATGAACCACAATAAAATCTATGTATTCATGTGTATATTTTCTTATTATCTATTGTACCATAGCAATTTATTACAGTTGCATTTTATTACAACGCAAGTGATGATTTATGGGCTTATATGACATGTTTATGTGATTAAATGAATGAGGCAAAGTAATTTATGAATGTTAAATATAAAAGAACATAAAAATACCACATTGCATCATCAGTCAAGGCTCCAGAAACCTGGTTTTTCATCCTCCATAGTCACTTGGGGTGAGACTGTGATCCACTTACAAGTCATTGCGGAAGAGGCCAATGATTAAGGATTTGTTGGTGCGCAGTATAGATCGAACCTGGGTTAGCTAAATCTAAGCCAAAAGATTACTACATAATAGATATGATCAGGGATGATACATGATGACACTTGAATACACAAGAATGACATATCGATTGATCGATAGATATTGGCAAGTGGAGTTCTCCCTAGTTGAGAGGGAGTGTTAATTTTTGTAACTACAATCAAATTCCACCTTGGAAAACTTAGATAATTGAGATGATGATTGCATTAGAATCCTCTTTTCAAGAGAACCAAAGTTGACCTAAATATCACCTTATTTGGACAAGTGAAAGTTGATTTTTGAATTTATTTATGCACTCATGTATTGGGTTTGGTCGGCCCTAAGCACATGTTAAATTGGATAGGTTGGCCTCAACCCCAAGTGGACCCTCACAAAAGCCTATAAATAGAAGAGTCCTCAAGCTCATTTGGACACATTGATCAATCCATCTTATGTTCTTCTTTTTTTTCTTGGTTCGCATAGCTCTACTGGAAGGAGTTCGCACAAGGATCTAAAATCTTAGGAGTGAAGCTCACACTGATCTAGGGTTTTTTATTCCAGGACGTTGGCACGGAACTCGAAATTTTAGTCCCTTAACATTGGAACATAGTGGTCTTGATAGCATTCAAGGAGCCTTGGATGCTAGCACAGAGTGTTATGGGAGAGTCCGGAAGGTTAAAGTTTTCGCTGCTCAGTTTGGTTCTCGGACGCATGCATAGTATGGTCCTAAGAGTGTCCAGGCTGCCATAAACGCTCACACAAATCCTTATGAGAGCATCTAGGGTTTGAGGAATATTTCAGTCTGTTTGACCTCGGACACCCTCATCCAATTCACTTGGGACCATCCAGTTCTGTTTTAGACGCAATCTTCCAATTATGTAGAGAGCGTCCAAGACTGCTATAAACATTCACACAACTCCTCCTCCCGGTGTCCAGGACTCAAATATGAGATTTCATTTTTCTGAAGATTCTACTCAGTGACAGCAGTGTTCAACACAGTGACAACAGTATCCAACAGTTCACTACAATCAGTAACAACACACTACAATCCTCAGACTCAGGGTTGTGATTGTAAGCATGATTAGATTTGTTTCATGGACATCATAGTTGTTTTGTTGCATAGATAAATTTATGGATCATTGTACTCTCTTTTTCTGAATCCTATGGTGATGATCTAAGAAGAATAATATTTTTAAGAGAGATTCTTTCGGTGTAAATCACATGATGTTTCATTTGTCGACGCGTTTCGAACCAAATAATGTGGTTCATTATCGCATCGAACCAACTAGTGTGGTTCATCGTCAAGACGTTGAACCACACTAGTTGGTTTGAAACACATCGAAAAATGAAACATCATGTGATTTACGCCGAAAGAATCTCTCTTAAACTTTATATGGATCACAGAAGCCTCAATACAACAAGAATAATATTTGCAAGGGTTTTCCCCATAGTGGGTTTTTCCCTAGTCTCGAACCAATCCTCGTGTCTCTATGTGTGCACGCTTTTCTTCTATTGATTATTTATGTTCCACTGCATTGATAATGATGATGTTGTTCTTTCCATATAATTGCATATGATGATCAATAATGGTATAAATTTGAATAATTTAATGATGATATGGGATGAACTTAATGTATTAATGAAGAAATGCAATTATCAAAGCAAAGAAAATGTACCATATGAAAATTTAACATTTAAAACAATGTTTAATGTATATGGCATTTGGTTGATTAAACAATGTTTCATATGGAATAAGTGGTACATTTCATCATGGATCCATGATGTGGATGGTGCATAGCCCACAACCATTGATGATGTTGGTGGCACATTTATGGAGTAGGATACTAACTCAACCACTGCTTCTAAGGAGGTTACGACTCTAATTAAGGTCTAATTTTCCCTATTTTCACACACAAAAAACACATCTTTGTAGTAAGTTGAATTGGGAATAATTCGATCATTATAATCATTGGGTAACAAAGTCATGGAATCTCTATAAGACTTTGGAAGCTCGGTAGCATGAGTTTGTGCTTGGTTTCAAGTATGTAGTCCCACTTTTGTAGTTGAAGCTAGTATGACTATATTTGTGATTTATTGCTAAATATTTTAGTTAGATCTATTTCTAATCTTTCATGTTATGAATTAAATCCCCATGCCAAAAGTACTAAATTTATTTCTACTTGTATCTTGAACCAATAAGGATGCAGTCTATTGGTTGTTTTATTCTAGGGCATGTGAAAGCAACCAACAATCGACTCCATCATAGCGATTGTAAGTTCCTTAATTCATACATATTTGATTTTTCATCCTCCCTTATATCCCATCCATTACTAAAGATGTATTATTTTAAATACACACTTTGTGTATGGGACTATTGTGTTGTGAAAATTCCCTTTCCATGACAATTTGTTATGAAAATAAATTTGTTCTTAAAAAAAAATATATATATATATAACCTTAGACCTTAAAATAAAATCACAACCTTGACTTATTTCTTTTGAAGTATATATATTTCTTATGTCTTTTGCCTACATTTGTTTCCCCATATATGTGTGTGTGTGTGTGTGCCATCCATTACTAAAGATGTATTATTTTAAATACACACTTTGTGTATGGGACTATTGTGTTGTGAAAATTCCCTTTCCATGACAATTTGTTATGAAAATAAATTTGTTCTTAAAAAAAAATATATATATATATAATATAATATATTATATACTATATATATAATAATATATATATAAGATAAAACCTTAGACCCTTAATAAAATCAAACCTTGACTTATTCTTTCAAGTATTATATTTCATTATGTTCTTTTGCCTACATTTTCCCCAATATAAGTATATATATATATATAATCATAGATATAGATATATAATAAATATTCCTGTAGACCTTAAAAATAAAAATCACAACCTTGACTTATTTTCTTTTGAAGTATATATATTTCTTATGTCTTTTGCCTACATTTGTTTCCCCATATATGTGTGTGTGTGTGTGTGTGTGTATATATATATATATATAAGGGGAAACAAATGTAGCAAAATACATAAGAAATATATATACTTCAAAAGAAATAAGTTAAGGTTGTGATTTTATTTTAAGGTCTAAGGCTATAAATACCCAAACCGATGAGACAAAGCATAATAAATTTTGATATGCAAGTGAAATTTAGTGGTTATTCTAAGGCTATTTTTTTCATTTATTTCAAAGTATTGTGTTCCCTGATCTTGAATTTGCGCCATGGTAAATTATATTTAATAAATTATGGTGAAAGTTTAGTTACATTTTTTCATGTAGTAGATCATTGTATATTTGATGGTTGTAAAGTTTCAATGATTTTTATCTCATATGGTTAGATGAAATTTTTCAGTGGAGGTTCAAGAGGAAACTGAAGAGGACAAGGGAGAAGGGAAAATGTTAATTGGAAGGAGGGGGAAATGACAGGATTTTATTCTATGTTAATTCAATGCCAATCCTAATGAATTCAATTAATTAGTTCATACAAGGAATATATATTTTGGTGGACAAAAATCTTTGCTAGAAACCTTTGTCCTGCGAAATTCTACATTACAGCCACATCCTAGCATAATTGACATCCATGAATAGTGAACTTAGCCTATGCATCATGGATGGGATGAAAATCCTATTATACCTCCATCTGCAAATGTTAGCCAGCAAGCCCGAGAAACCCACCTTTGCCACCTGCTACTATACCTATTGTTACTTTGGTTGCTTCATTTTCCAAGTCACTTCCCAATGTTGACAAAAAGCTTTGCTTAAAAACCCCTTAAGAGAGAAAGATATAGGGAAAACAATATATCTAGGAACTCCTGAGTACTAAATCATTCGAATCAACTTTAGTTCATTACAAGTCACACACTCAGGAAACAAGGGATTGTGGAAGAAGGGAAAATTCTTTTCAAAATATGCATCTATATTTGTTTTGATATTTTTTTACTTCATCATAGTACTTGTAGTTTGAAGCATTTTAAGACATTAAAATTTTGGTTGAAGTGATGATATGGTATTTAATTTTGGGAAAAAGTAAATATCATATTTTCAATTTTTTGATAAATCAAATACAAGTTTTATTTTGATTATAACGTTATTATTAATGATATATATTTATGTCAATATCTATTAAGCATGCTTTAAATTTGGGAGTCGCGAGGAGTTTATTTATGATATAAATATCATGAGTTGAGTCTACTGGGACTCCACTTACTTTACTTAATGTTATAGAAATAATTTTAAGAACAATTATTTGTTAATTATATCTTCAATTAATATTTCAAGAACCAAATAATAATAATTGTAAGGGAAACAACTGAATGATTCAGTTCATTGTTTAATTCAAGTATAAATAAAGCAATACATTGAGATGGAAAGTGGGATGGCGAGAATATAACTCACATGTGTGGGTTACTTAAGACAATTTCATTTTATTTCATTAACATATCCATCTTTGGGGATCAGCTTGTGACCTATCCAACTTGTAATCATGGATTATTATTTAGGTCTTTTTGGGCTAATTTTACATAGATCCACCTAATAGATCATATATAAATATGAGGTTGATTTACCTTGGATTCATTGTCACACTTGAAGATCAATTCACACTAGTTAACTTGTCTTTTCTCTCTTGTGCACTATGGATCATTAGTGTAGACAAATTCTCTTAGAGGATATTTTCATCGATGGTTCTTGCTTTTGGATGATTATTAGTGAATATTTGGTTATATGTGCTATGCAAATTTCAGTTATCTTATTTCGTCTTCTCCTTGTTGATTAATTATGACTTATTAAAATTTTCGCCAAGGTTTTGTTGATCTTTTATGGCTCTAAAATATCCTTATGAAAGGTCCGTGGGCAGATCAATTGGTGATCATAGTAATGTGAAATATTTGAAAATTGAGAGATCCAAGGTTCAAATCCCCCCAATTGTGATGTAGATTACAGAGAGGAGGATAGGTCATAGACCCCATAGGTTTACTACTATCTACGTGTCAGACGGGTTTTTGGGTTCCTCTGGGATACAAAAAAAATCTCCTTATGCGAGATTCTCATAAAATTTCTCTTGAGGTGACTTAGGTTTAGCTCCCTCCCTTTAAATATCCAAGAAAACAGAAGGACATTAGGGTTAAAGTGTTGAGGGACACAATTTTTTCTCCCTTAATTTCTTTGAATCCACATCCATCTTTACTTTCAAGGAATTTTACTCCTAGACTCCATTAGCCCCATATTGAGAAAGGAACTATTCTTATCTCTTGTGTTAATCTCTTAAAACCAAAAATATTTTGGTTTTATTTGTTATAGGGTAAATTAAGGTTTTTCATTGTTCTAGGATTAGGCTTTGTTTTCAATTGATTGGAAAAGTAAGATTATAAATTTACATGAAATTTTCAGCCATAATTTAGGGTTGATGTCTAAGGTTTATTGTGTTGTTAGACATATTTGTGCGACAATTTTTTTTTTATAATTTTCTCTCTTGTTTACTCATTAATTGGCCATAATTTTACACTTCTTTATCACATATTTTGGGGCTTTTCTTATTATTTTTAATAACAATTATTTACTACAATTTCTAATTTAAAACCCTAGTTTATGACAACCAAGTATAGTTTATTGATTATATGTGTTTGGGAACTTATTTTAGCCTCTGTTGGTTAACATAATACTTTATATTGAACCATAGGAACCCTTGAACTCTCTTTCTTGGAATTATACCTTAATCCACTCAAAACCCTAATTATTGTGCACTTATTCGTCAATGAAATCTTGTTGTAGAACCCTTATGAGCCATTTAGCCTAAGTTAAATTGGGTAACCTAATCCCTAATATCTACTAGGGAAGTATCCCTTGTAATGGATAATTTTCATCACTAAAATAAGGGAGTTGTTGTTGAAGTGACAATGGTAACACTCCCACTTTTGTGCTTCATGTAGGTTGCTTATTAAGGCCTTGCATTAAGGTGCTAGATTTTGCAATAACATTTTTGGCATTGTTGTCATGAAGGACTTGAGTCCTTCTCCTCGAAATATGAATTATGTACTTCAATATTCTTCTTGATGAGTATATATCAAATCTTCCATAAATGTTATCATCTGGTGACTCCATACTCTTATTCGGATTCATGAACTTATGGTCAAGTACCTAGTAGGAAATTTATTATTACTCCTAGAAGAAAAAAATAACAACTCACAAGTCTCTTATAGTCAAGTCTCTCTTCAATAATCCTTCCACAAAATATCAAATGGCTAAGTGATGGTACACCAATTCTTCTAGCGCTTTGTATATGACTCTCATTCCAAAATACCCCAACAAATTTCCAGATAAATTTGATGATTGGTTTCCAAAATTCTCTAGAAACATTAATGTCATAGCTAAAGAAAATATAGACCAATTTTATTGGTTTGTTCGTGGTTGTTATATTGAAGAAGAGGATGTTTTCATTAAAATCTTTGCTCTTTCCTTTGAAGAAAGTGCCAAATCATGGTTCCAAGAATTTTTTTGCTAAAGGAGTTAGAAATTGGGCATGTAAGAAAGATGGAAGGCTATTTATTGCACAATTTCATGAAATGAGAAAGGAAAAAAATGAAAATATTTGAGAAATCAATCAAAGATTTGATGGTCCGATGAAGCTAATAGAGATTTTGTTTTGTTACAATACATTATTTCCTTTGATGGACAATATGGTTTTGTGGTTAGGGAAAAAGGTCCCTCTACTCTTTAACAAGAAAAACAAAATGTTACTAGTATTAAATAAAACCTCTTGGTCCCTAAAGTTGACCTTTTCTAAAACCCTAGAATCAAATTTGAGACCAAGCTCTGAGCCATAAATCATGTTGTTCCTAAGTTACACTCATTTGAACAAAATTTTGATAAATTGAAAAATGAAACATTGCAAAGTCAACTCGCTATAGTGAATAGGATAACCACTCTAAAAAAAAAAATATCACATGGAAATTATCCTCCTAAACCTCATTATAATAGTGGAAAATTACTTAAAATGAACCTAGGTCCAAGTAATAGTAAAGCCCATCCTCAAAAAAGTGTTCCTAATGCTCTTTCTCTTTCAAAAATGATAATTTAAGAAGGGCTACCTTGGTGTCATTATTTTAATGAGCTACATAGTGACGATGAATTTCCTTATAACCAAGCAGATGTAGAAAAAAGTTTAGAAAAAATAAATTTAATTGATGATCCTTGTCCTATTTCTAATTTTTCTAACAAAACTTTTCATATTTCTAAACAACACCATGAAAATTCAGTCAAAGGATGCCTTAAAAACCTAAGTATAGGTGTGATTCCATAGAAGTAAGGGATATATTTGATAAAAGGTTACATTATACTATAAGAAATAAACAACCTAAAAACCCACAAGTAAGAAATAATGTTTCCCCAATTAAATGATGGACTAGGGCATCCTTACCTTTGAATGTTAATTTTAATCCCACTTTGACCTAGAAAGACAACGATATTACTCTAAACGTTGACTTGATAAGTGTGCTTGCTAAGAAATGTTTCAATACCTCTCCTTGAATTGATCAACTTTGAGCCTCAAAGAAATCATTAAATAAATTCATCAACATTGATAAAGAATCTAATGATACTCTTGTGTTATTCCAAAATATGCATTACGACCAAAAGAATGGAGGACATGCACCTTTCTTTCTCACATTAGTTGTACATGATTTACTACTTCATAATTGTATGCTTTATCTGGGGTTTTCACTAATGTAATTCCTTTAAAAGTTATGAATCAGTTAGAGTTTCAAATCGCAAGAGCTTATAGAAATGTTTGTGGCTTTGAATCAAGGTATATCTAAGTCCATTGTATTATCAAGGACTTAATTTTTTTTTTAGTTTTTAATCTTGGCATCGTTATGTTAATGGATGTTGTTTTCACAATGTGTGATTTATGAGGTATGCTCTTATCTAGAAAATGGTATACCACCCTAGGAAGGAATTTTCAAATGGATCTATCATATGCTACCAAACCTACTCCTGATGGTAAATGGTGTATCCTTGATCGAGAAACTATTGTAAGATACCATAGAGAGGACATTAAGGAGGATAATAATCAAATGTCTAACATTGATAGAGGAGTATGAAATTGTCATGGCTCCACAAATTCAAAGACATGAACAAAAGACTACTTTGATGGATTATATTTTATTTCTTTCTCTGATAGATAAAATATTGGTGATACCATAGAAAGGAAATATGATCATATTGAACATATGAACCTTGAAATAGCTTGGAAACATCTTTGCATTCAAATACTCGAGGAAATTGAAAATCCAAAGGAGAAGGGAAATGAAGAAATTGGAAGTATCATAGGTCATGTAGACATTATACCTCTTCCAAAGACCAATCCTTAATACCAAAAGATGAAAATGAAAATAAGGTAAAAGGTTAAGAAGAAACCAAGTCACAAACCAAAATATTTTGAGAAAAAGTTATCTTATGCATGTGGTAAATGACCCTTACCCATATAGGATGCGTGGAAAGGTTGGAATTTATTCCTTTCACTTATTCAATCTTAAAGGATTAAAGTTTCCCTTACTAGTAGATGGAAAACTTCTTACACCTTATGCTAGTACTTAATTTATTGGCCATAGTTAGTTTATAGTAGGTAAGTTTCTTTATGATGCATCTTGATTTTGCATCCTTCCTTGCATTATATCATGTTAATTTCATTTCATTAGTTTCTCTTATTTGTTCTAAAAGAAAATGAGAATATAGTATTCTGACTTACATTTGTTCAACTTTATAGTTTTCCCTATTCTAGGGTATCAGCATCACCTTACTACTATTTTACTAATATTTTCTTCTAGAACGTAGCAAAAATTAGTAATGAAGGTAGCAGGTATGCGAGCACAAGGTATTTTTGGGATTCTTATGAAATCTATGTTTGATCACATGGATCATGTGCTCTATAGCGAGCATGTGTCCCCAAGATGGAGCCAGATGTTACCCTCCTACAAGTATGGGTAACCCTAGGAGAAAAAAATTCTCTTATGATGCATTTTTCTAGCTATAAACCCTACCATGATCCACAGACAACTAACCTTATATGCCTATTATCCACTCCCTGTTCATTGCATTCATTCATATAATTTTCTCATCCAATGAATGTGGGTCATCTATTTTGAGTTTCCTTAACCAATTTAGTATTCAATTTCTTTAATTTAATATGCAAATGCATTCTAATATGGATCACAAGTTGAGTTAGATGATAGAACGCCATTGGTTGTAGACTTGTTCCCTTGCTTCACCTTGGTGGTTATCACTTTTCACTAGTCTAGTATGACCTTCCTTAGCACTTTTCTTTCATTATTTAGTAGGGGGGAATATGAGGCTCTAATGATCGTAGCATTCCATGTTATCCATCCTTAACATTTTTCATCATTTTCCTCCTATGTTGTCCCATATTTTAATTGGTTGTTGTTAGTTGCTCATTATAATGTAATTTTGACCTTATCCTATGAGAAAAATAGGTTGTATATACCCAAGGTTGATGAAACTGTAAGAAAAGAAAGAAAAATATCCAAATATTGAAATGAAAAATAATGGCAAGGAATGTAAACATAGAAAAATAAACATTATAACTTGAACTCTACCTCCTCTTATATAGCAACTCATCCTCAAGAGTATCCATGAATAATCATACCTATCAAAGTAAAATAAAATATCTATGAACAACTTGGCCCCGATGAAGCAATATATTTCTCATGACTAAAAGGCAATATTTCATTATTACATGGTAATCAATTAATCTTATTAAATTAGCTAGGTAAAAAAAAAGGTTAAATATGGAGGGTTTAGAAAAAAAGGGAGAGGAAGGCAAATTAGGAAAGATAAGAACTCCCTCTAAAAAGTAACTCATGGAAAATGGTTTGATATAAACTAACATAAGAATGTACCCCCATTCATGAAGTAAACCATAGACCATAACACTTATCACATGCACCTACGTTATGAAAGGGTCAACCTAGGAAATGTTTCTCCCTTTAGGGTTGGAAGCACCTAATAGGGCCATGTAATAACCCTCCATGCCTAAGCATGGTAACTTGTGTACAATCATAAGCTAGGAATACATTTGAAGTTGGTTCTTGTGTGAAGGACATTGAATATGGCCCACTCTAATACTCTTATGGTTCTTGCACCAATGATGTTGATAACAATTCATTATTTGAGTATGTGTGTTAGATATTGTTTCCAAGTACAACCCACATCCCTTTAGGGATTGTACAATGCTTCTCCAACATTTTAGATAAGAATTCCAACCATTGTGATGATGACACAAGACAATTTGACAAAGGATGTTGAACACTTATTGAGGATCATTGACTTTGAGATGTCTTGAGTTAGTTAATGACATCTTCTCCCACCTCCAACACCTTGGACATTTTCTATCAATTCTAGGATGCTACCTTGAGATAAAATGTAGCCTTGATATGGAAAAGTGTCCTCGGGATAGCATCGTACCTACTTGATGGACATTTCCATCTTGTTGAGGATGATTGATGATGATGATGATGATGACATGGGACCCCTCTGGGAAGGGATTGTATAATATTTACATTGATGATTTCATTCCATAACATTATGGCATCCTCTATTCAGTTCTCTAGATGATGACATGGGTTCCCTTATGGATGAATTTGGGTTTTAGCATACGTTTCTTGATGATTAGGAATCCATTTGATGAGGAAACATGACTTTTGGGATGAGATGCACCCCTTGGATCCATTGGAGAGACACACTTTTTGGAAGAAGGTTTCACCCTTGAGGACATCTAACTCACATTTGTGTGTTAATTGAGGCATAATTTCATGTTATTTCATTAATATTATTATCTTTTAGGGTCATATTGTGACCTATCCAACTTATAATAATGCCTTATTATTATTTTAGGTATTTTTAGGCTAATTTTAGAGAAATCAACCTAGTAACTCCTATATAAATAGGAGGTCAATTTACCTTGGTTTCATTGTCACACTTACATATAAATTTGTAATAATAAACTTTTCTCTTCTCTCTTATGCGTTATGGAGGATTAGAGTAGCGAACTTCTCTTGGAGAATATTTTTGTGGATGGTTTTCTTTCTTAGGTGATTATTGGTGAATCATTGATAATATTTGCTATGAAAATGTAAGTTATATTCTTCCATATTGTTCTTATTGATGAATTAGGGTTCGTTAAAATTTTCATCAAGGTTTGATGATTTTTATGGCTCTAAAATCTCCTTATGCAAGATTATCATCAAGTTTGTCTAGAGGTGACCTAAGTTTAGCTCCCTCCCTTTAAATCTTCATGAAGATTGAACAGGGGTTAAAGAGTTGAGAGACACAATTTTTTCTCCCTTAATTTCTTTGAATCCACATATGTGTCTTTTATTTTAAGGACTTTTACTCCTAGACTCCATTAGCCCTAGATTGAGAAAAACATTAATCTTATATTTTTTTTTAACAAAGTTGGGTATTCGGTATTAATTCCAAAAACAGAAGTGTTGAAGCAAGCTAGGAAGAGGAGAAGTACAAAATTCATGCTCCCTCTTTTCCAGCTACTAGCCTATCTTCATATATTCCATGCTTTCCTACTACAACAAGTTTATATATTTAAGCAAAGTCTTTCGATAGAAATCACATAAGAGAATTTTTTGGCCGACGTGCTTCAAACCAACAAGTGTGGTTCATCATCAGGATGAGATGAAGAGGCAACCATGCAAAGGCTTAAATAGAGAGCAATGTAGAAACATAATTTCAAGTAATGGCTATATTTGAACAATAATATTTAAAATATATAAAATTCATTAATATAGTAAAAAATATATTATCAAATAACGGCTATATTAAGCGGCTAGTTTTTGAAAAAAATATTTAAATAATGATATTATTTCATTAATTTATTAAAAATATTAATAGGTAACGGCTATATTAAATGGCTAGTTTCTGAAAAATAATATTTAAATAATGATATTAGTTTATTAGTTTTTATAATTTTTTACTCCCCTCCCTTTAATGTTTGACCATTTTTTTAAATATTATTTCTCAAAATAGTCGTGTTAATATAGCAGATACTTATTAAATATTGTTTTTTAAATAAATTAATAAAAAATATACAATTTAAAATTATTTTTCAAAAAATAGCCGTTCATTTAATATTTAATAAATAAAATTAATAACAATTATTATTAAAATTTTTTCAAAAACTAGCCGTTTAATATTCGGTGTTACTTAATAACATTTGTTTTTAAATAATATAAAATTAATATTATAATTTAATATTATTGTTTATATAATCGTTCTAGAAATTTCTCTACGTTGCCCTATTTAAGCTTTGCCATGGCTTGCCCCTTCATCTGGTCTAAGATGACACAACTGTTGGTTCAAAACATGTTAGCAAAAAAATTCTCGTAATGTATTTCTACCAAAGACTTGCTTAACTCATTATGGACATAGAAGCTTGAATACAAAAAAAAAAAAAAAAAAAAAAAAAAAAAAAAAAAAAAAAAAAAAAAAAAAAAACTTATGGAATTTGATGAGTTGTTGTAGCAACACTTACAATGATTTCATGCTTAAATAAGTAGCTTAGGTAGAATCTATAACTGATGTAATGCTTCTATCAAAGCACAAAAATGATTCTCAAGAAAACTGATTTGGGTTCCAGTTATTCCTGGTTAACTATGTTTTCCTCTTTCTTTTTGTTTCTACTGTTGCGATCCAACGAGTTAGAGTTTTCACCCGTTTTGTTAGTGATGATCTCTCGCGAGTAGGTGACTGTATTTTCTAGTTGTGCACACTTGTTGTTGATCTTATCGAAATCCTTTCGATGTTCATTGAGCCACTGCATAAGAAATGTGTTCTCTACTCTTTTCTGACTTCATAGTTTCTTAAGCATCTCTTTGACTTGTTCGATGACAACCTTATGGGCTTTGAAGTACGAGCAAGATTGGCTCTTTGGAGAGCTATCCATGGGGTCCATTTGAACAATGATAAAGGAGCATAAAGGAATCAGGGAGAGGGTCAATGGAAGAAGGGAAGAACAAGAATCAAAGGCCTAAGGATCAATAGAAAGCAAGTCACTACACATAGCCTCAGAGAATAGGAAATAAATGTTGAACAGAGGGGTAGGATGAGGGACTAAAACTCGCAACAAGGGGTCACAAGGCAAGGCACAAAGGAAAGAAATAATGCACGATGTAGCACGAGAGGGGAGCGAATAAAACAGAGGGAAGGAGAATGTAATTAAAAATGTAAGAGAAGGGGAAAATTTATAGAAACGAGGGGTAGCAGGGGAAGAATCACGAGGGGATTGGAGCTCAAAGAGGAGGTGGATCCAATAAATCTTAATGGGGAAGAGTGAAATGACAGGAGATGATTGCTTGGGGATTGTGGGTTTGACAGGAGGTAGAGGGAGCGGAGATCTATGAAAAACAATCACATTCACGACAAAATTAAACAGGGATGAGGAGGAAGAACTAAATTTACAGGATAAATTGATAGTGGATTTCATTATCAATTTTTGTTTCTCTCGGGGAGCAGGCAACTGCCTTGTTTACTAATTTATCAACTTCTTTATTATTTTCCCTCAGAAAATGATAGAACTAGCATTTCCCATATCTTTCAACTGAAGTTGAATTCTGAAGATGATTTGAGCTAGATCATTTTTTTTCTTGACATCCTTGACCATTTGCTAAATTACTATCGAGGAGTCACCAAAGATTATTGGATTCGTGTAGTTTTTCCTTTTTAGAATTTGGATTTTCAGAAGGAAGCCATAAGCCTCTATTTTGTTTTTGGTTTCAGTACCCGAGCCCCATTCAAAATTAGTTATGTATTTCTTCTCTTGATATATTACTAGGCCATCAGTGTCTACTCTTCCACGGTTGGATTTTGAAGCCCCGTCGAAAAATAGGCAAGGCCTATTTATAGTGTTTAACCAAATTAAAAATTATTTTTCTTTCAAGCAAATTTTCCAGCTTCTAGTAGAGTCAGTTCTAATTGGGCTTCTCGAAAGCTAAGGCCTATTAGTGGAAAAACTCATCCATATTTTTTCCTCTTGTTGGAGAAGGTTGTAGTCCATCATTTTGACTCCTTTTGCAAAAAACGATTTAGTAGCAAGTCCCCAAGTATTGGAAAGGACTTCGTGGACTTCAGGCTTGGTATTTTGGAAGATTTGATTATTTCTCGTAAACCAGATTTGCCAACAAAATAATGAAGGAAGGTTGTTCCAAAATATTTTTATGATATTCTTATTTTTTAAAGAATATGGATACTTATCTTTCCACTTTGAATATAATTCAGAAATGGGGAGATTTAAATTGATAGATGTTTCAATTAGAAAAACTAAGAGAGTCTAGCATTCCTTGGCAAAATTGCATCATATGAATAAATGCTAAATATTTTCTTCTTCTTCATTTCACATTGGGCATCTAGATGGACCAAGAATGCATTTTTTCTTGAGATTTTCTGACGTTAGGATTTTCCCATTTAGAAAGGCACAGATGAAGACTTTATTTTTGGTAAAATCTTAGTCTTCTAAATTAATTTCCAAAGGAACCAATCTAGATTATCATGTTGATCTTGAAGTTTTAAATACCCTGATTTGACTATATATTCCCCACCTGATGGGTTCCACTTAGAGGAATCTTGAAGACCATATATGATAGGAGTTGCTCCTTTGAGATGGGATACAATAATGTCACATTGTGACTTGATTTCTTAGGGAAAATATGGAGGCAACCAATCCTCCCAAGAGTAATCACTTTGGCTCCATTTTGATCATTTTTCCAATGTGAATATTTACTTTTTAGTCATCCATGTTTTTATATTCTACATTCCATTAAGATTTGAGATAGGAGGATTCCCCATGATACTGTCTTACCAAAGGTTTATGTCCTTACCACCACCAGGGATTCTCGAAGTGTTATCTTTAATAAGAGGGAGAGATTTCTTGACTAATTTCCAAATTTGGGAGCATGGCCTGATGGGAATTTTCTTTGAGAGAAAGTTCTGTCGAGAAGAGTTTAAATATTTGGCCTCCAAAACTTGTTTCCACCATCAAGATCCCCCTTAGATGAAACTCCAAATGATCTTCGTTCCAAGGGTTGCTTTTATTAGTCCAGGGAGACAAATAGAGAGTCCTCCTTTTTCAAATGGTGTTGTAACTTGATTCCATTTAACAAGGCTGAATTTTTTTGCTTTGGTTTTACCTCCTTGCCATATAAAGTTTTTGATAATAAGATTTATTTTCTTATGCACTCCCGTAGGGGTGAGAACTATTGCAAATTGATAAAGAGGTAGCGTTGTTAAAACTGATTTGATTAGAATTGCCCTCCCTGCAAGATTAAGCCAAATGATGCCCCATGATTGTATTTTCTTTTTCTTTTTCTCTATGGAGTTAATCTATATTTGTGAATTTTTGTTTTCTTTTGTGACTGGCAATCCCAAATGAATAAAATGGTTCCAATTTTCTTGAAGAGGGACACATAATATTTGAGATATTTGTTGATCAAGAATTCTTGAGGGAGCATTCCAGCCATACATTCTGCTCTTTAAATTGTTTAAAAGGCATTTTGAGACTTCTAAGAAGCTATCAAAAACATTTTTGAACCTTCTTTCCACAATGCATGAGTCACCTCCCAAGAATAAAGTTTCATCTACAAATAGAGAATGGTTTATACTCTTGACACCTTTGCTGAAGGAAAGTCCAATAACTGTACCATTTCGCCTACATAAATCAAGACCCCTTTTGAGGGGTAAATAAAATTAGAAAGCGAGCAGCCCTATCTTAATCCACGAGAGATTTGAAAGAAACAACTTGGTCTTCCATTTATGAGAGGGGCGTTCCAAGGGCCAATGACACAATCTTTTATAAGGTCTATAAAATCAGGGGAGAAACCAAATTTTAGGAGAATTGCAGAAAGGAGGGAAAGATTGACTTTGTCAAAGAGGTTGCCCATATCAAGTTTTAAGATAAATCCTTGTTCCTTTTTAGCTAGTATTGAATGGATTTCCTCTTGAACTGCCATTATGTTATCAATTATCTGCATATTGAGCAAAAATCCACCCTAGTTTTTAGAGATCAGATTGGGAAAAAGAGGCTTAATACAATTGGATAATATCTTTGAAATGATTTTGTAAGAGGAATTGCATAAAGGTATTGGTCGGAACTAATTAAAAGAGGAAGGCCTTGACTCCTTTGGGATAAGAGCCTAGGATGTGGAGTTGGTGAAGCCTCCCATTTTCTTTTTCTTGGACACCCATCAAATCATCTTTTGGAGATATTTTTAATAAGCATCCAGAATTAACGATAAAAAAGTGATGGAGAAGCCATCAAGACCCAAAGCTTTGTCTAGTTGAAGATTCCATATTGTTTCCTGAATTTCTTTTCTTCGACCTCTTTTGTAATTTCTAAGCTTGTCTCATCAGAAATCCTTTTAGAAATGTGCCTTATAAACTCTTAATGGTTTGGATTTGCAGGCTCAGTAGTTAGAAAATTCTTGAAATGATTGTGGGCTTATTTTTTTAACTCCTCCTGCCCTTTAATTTCAGTTTCCCCTTCTCCTTTTATTGTGTCAATCTGATTTTTAATTTTCCTCATCCTAGTGGCATTATGAAAGAAGGCAATGTTTTGGTCTCCAGTTTGCATCCACAAATTTATGGATTTTAACATCCATGTCTCCTCCTCTTGCCTATTATTTTTATAAATTTCTCAATGCAACTCTTTTTCTTTCAGCTGGTTTTCTTTTGTTTCTTCTCCATCCTCTAGTTTCTTCTACACCTTCTCTATCTCCTTCTGAAGTTCAACTTTCTTTTGTTGAGGTTCTTTGTAATGATTTTTGGCCCATGATTTTAGATTTTTTCTAACACTTTTTAGCTTTGTCTCTGAGACAAAACTTGGAGATCCTTTTATCTTTTCCTTCCGCGTTGTTGTGATTAACCTCTTGGATTCTTCTTCATTAATCCAAAGAGGATTATATTGAAATGGGATGGGCCCCAAATTTTCTCTCTCACCAAGATGAATTGCTACGGGATTATGATCTTATGCAGCTGAGGGAATTATCTTAGAGAGAATTTCATTGTATTATGTTGTGACACTATCTTGAATAAAAATTCTATTGAAATGCTCTTTGATATTTCCCAATCCGAGCCTTTTATTTCTCTAGGTGTATTTTCCATTTTTTGGAGGAATGACAATTAAATTGTGGTTCTCTATAATGCTTTCAAGGATGTCTCTAAATGGATATACTTGGAAGAAACCTCCCATTTTTTCATTGGCACTTAATATCAGATTAAGATCACCTCTGATTATAAGGTTTTTTTTCAAATCCATATTTATATTTTCATTCAAGGAGCGCCAATAGTGCTCCTTGTCTCGATAATGTGAAGGGGCGTAGATGTTTTAAAGGTAGACTTGGAACCCTAAGATTTTGTTCCTTAGCTCATTTTTTATCCAATGAAGCTCTTTGAGATGGGTCATTAATTCCCATATGGTTTAATTCACATTGTGTATATTCCACCTTAAGCTTCGGCATCTTTATTGTTGTTCCTTTATAATGTTTTGTTTTTTGTATTGTTTGGTTCATGTCTTGCTCTGTGGTTTTGGTCTCCTAGATTAGAAAGAGGTCTAGTCCTTAAAAGTTTAGAAGTTCTTTTGTTGCATTGATTTTCTAGGGATTCCCAAGGCCTATACAATTCCAGGAGGCCAGATTCATTACTTACTTTGATTTGAAACAGAGGGACCTTTCCCTTGAATTACTTGTTGAGGCTTTTTGTTGGGTCCCTATAATACTAGTGATTACCCCATTACTATTGTAGTTATACACCTTATTAATATTGTTGTGCCCCTATTATCCCCATATTGTTATTACTGTGCCCCATAGAATCCCTCTATTTTTATTTTTGTGGCTTTGTATTATTCTTGTTAGGTCGGCTGGGTTATATTGTGACTCCTTAGACTCCTATATATAGAAAGGAGGTTTTTTCATTTGTATAATCCAAGAATTGTTCATTTATGTAATGTAAAGGACGTTTCCCCCTCGAAGAGGCTGAATTCTGAGGCGTTGATCTATC
>APFE030983324.1:7024-48722 GCA_000404065.3 Pinus taeda
TCAAAAAAGAGTGAAGAGATCTCCACCTGAATGGTTCATGAGCCACAATACTTGCTAAGGTTTTGCAAATGGGGTAGCAAGCTAAGTGGGCTTGATTGTGGGGAAAACTCCACAGTTAAGCGCGCTTGAGCCAGAGGTGATCTAGGATGGATGGCCTCCTGGGAAGTCCTGGTTACCGGGTGCAAGCCCGGAAGTGACTACCTCTCATGGAAATGGTCATACGTGAATGACTTACTTAACGCAGTTGAATCGCAAAAATGATATCTAATATAATGCACTGCGTAAACCCCCTATACTTAAATTCAAAAAAAAGTGGAGGTATCTCTACATGAATGGTTCATGACGCACAATACTTGCTAAGGTTTTGCAAATGGGGTAGCAAGCTAAGTGGGCTTGATTGTAGGGAAAACTCCACAGTTAAGCGCGCTTGAGCCAGAGGCGATCTAAGATGGGTGACCTCCTAGGAAGTCCTGGTTACCGGGTGCAAGCCCCGGAAGTGATGATTGACGCTATGTGATTTATTTCACTAGTTTCAATCCCACTTCTTCACCCCTGTGAGCATCACCTGATGCAATGAGTGTTTAGTGAACTATTCAAATCATGTGAAATTAGTCACTTACAACTACCTCTCATGGAAATGGTCATACGTGAATGACTTACTTAACACAGTTGAATCCCAAAAATGATATCTACTATAATGCACTGCGTAAACCCCCTATACTTAAATTCAAAAAATTAAAATAGCTATTTTAACATTTTCTATTGATATACAGATATATATGTAGTTGACATTAAAATTAGTTAGTTAATATAGATCTTTTAATAATTTATTTAAATTAAGTGTTGAAACATTTTGGGAAAATAAAAGGGGTATTTATCTTACTTACACACTCCATGGGATAAGTCACAGTTTCAATCACACACCTTTTTTAACTAGTAATTATTTTATCTCTTAAAGATGACATGAAATTATGTTAAGTCATGTACACTCAAAATATTTTACATATGAATGAGAGTAAGTGAAATATTTTTACCACATTATGTTGTAGTATCAACAAATTAAAGAACATAGTAAATTTGTATTATTAATCTTTTATAATGCTTTTAATCAAAACTAACTAAACATACATATTCATTGTTGTTTTTAATTATATAAAACATTATCTTTCTATTTAAAAAGTATTTAAAAAAAAAAAAAAACATATATCTACTCCACATCGAAACTGAATCACACATGAACTTCACACAAAGCTATCAAATCTCTAACACCTAATTTTTTTAGGTAAAACTGTACAGTCATTCATATATATACCCAAGTCGCACAAAGTCATATATGTTTTCTTCGATAATAATTCAATGAAATTCCACTTGTCATATACCACCATCCATAAAAAACGGACTTCATATACCACAGCCATAAAAAACAAATTTTCTACTTGTCATGATATATATACATCACCATCATCATGATCATGGTAATGTGAACATGACGTTCAGGTTCATGTTAGGTAACCAAAGTCCACGATCTGATTTGGAAATATTGATTTAATATCTCAAAAATGAAATTAATAAAATCATTATAGATTTATATAATGTCCTTACGTTTAACATATTGCTAATGATCGAGCATATTTCATGATCCCAACAATTAAATTTATATAAAAATAGATCCATATATCAAAACCGGAAAATCTGTTTGTCATGAAAGATTTTCAAAATTATTTCAAAATATTTTCCGGTTGGTCATGAAAGATTTCAAAATGATTTCAAAATGTTGAATTAATGCTTGAAAGTTATAATTGATTTACAATCCATTTAATAGTTGCATGAAAAAAATTAGTTAATTTTTTAAAAATGATTTTAAAATATTTAAATATTAAAATGATATAATTGATAAAATTAACTTGATTAAAAATTCAGCATAATAATTTAGGTTATGATTTTTAAAATGTATTATCACTTATTTATTAATAATTTTAATTAAATTTTTCATTAATAAATAATAAATATAATAATTGGTAATGTATAATAAATAAATTATATTTACTTATTAAATACAATAATTAAAATAAATATTATTAATTATAATCATCTAAATTTTATTTGAAAATTTAAAATTTAAAAAAATATTAATACCAAGAAGTTTAAATCTTTTAACTTATAATTATTTAAAATAAATTTAATTAATCTAAAGAAATAAAATTAAATAGGAATTCTACTTATATTTCATTTTTATTCAAATAATATTACACCCCATATATAATACATTATGAGGTATAATATATAATTTAATTTCAAATATTGTGAGCAATCAATTTTTTATAGTTTAAGTTTGATTAGTTGTTTTAGTGAGAGAAATTATTTTTCACGTATGGTATATGAAATTTTGTTTTAAGCACATTGATCTTTTTACTCTCTTCTTCATTCCCTCCTCTGTAAATGGCTTAATAAGGACATTCTTTACTTTTAATTGGCTCTATAGGTAGCATTAGCATTTTTTGGCACTTTGTAAAGGAATTTGCGTTTGGACATGGGAATGGGGGTAACATGAATGTTAAGCACTAAAGGAAACTTATTTCCATCAGCCAACAAGGTTTTCTCATATAACCACACATTAGCTATTGAGAATATCATTGGTTTATTATTACAGATCTTGATGCCACTCCTCCCCATTTGTCCCTTTCACCCCAAATCCCGATGCCCACTTCTCATGGTCTCACCCATCTCCAACTCTTGTCTCCCTCCATTCATGCACACTTCTCTTAGTCTCTCCCATCCCCCGCTCTTCTCTGACCTCACTCGTTCCCACCTATCATTATTTCACATATTCCCCATATTGACACCCATTCCCCATTTACCATCCATATCCCTCCAACTTCCCTCTCTATTCATATGATCTATCACTTCAGCCCCCAATTCCCTTCTACCCCTCATTTGGGCCATCCCTTAGTGCACCACATCATCCCTTCTACTTCTTCCCCACCCTTTCCTCCTCTCCTCCCTAGCTCCCCATTAATCCAACATTGCCCTCCCCCTTCAATCCCTCCTCTTATTCGTCGTAACCACCACTGCACCCTCTTATACATATACCATAAATTTTCTCTCACCTCCCCCCTTTTCCCCTCTCACCCTTCTCCGTCATACCCCACCACATCCTTGATTCCCTTCCATCCCATAGAAACCCTATCTCATCTACCCCTTTGTCCTTACCTCTACGTAGACCCTAGCCCATTTATGGTTGGGTCATTATCGTTACTTATCTATTATCTCCTTCTATGCATAAGAATCTAAAGCCATGAACAATGCATCAAATCACCACACACTACCTCTAGAGGGTATACTTGAATTTACAGAAATATGGTAGTTCCCTCAAAACTTTTTGATCATTATGTACAGGTATCAAGAAAATGATATGGTTAAGGGGGGCAACCTAATACTTAGTTGGAGTAGGATTTTATCCGTGAACCTATCCACTCTTTGGACCCTACCTCTACCGACTTCAACATATTCCCCTGGGCTAGTAATGTCATCTCCCATTCGAGTCCTGCCGATATCGTAACAACTATCACACCAAATCCATAACCCCTCCTTAGTACCTCATCACCTTTCCCCTTAGACCATATTCCCTAAGACCTTATTCTTTTGTATCCCCTTTTCCCTAGGTGCCAATTTAGGAACCTTTGTACCAATTACCCATATCTTTCAGCCTCCCTTACTATAATTCCCACATTTCCTTGACATATAGCCTTATCCCCTAGCCCTTCATCGATGAACCTAAATCCAACCACAGGCCTTGGCCCAAAATGCATTAGACATTATGCCACTAGCCTTGGATAGTTTATAGATGGATCCAAAATCCCCTTCACATCTTCCACATGTTCCACAAAATCCTCATGAACAACTTTGTTTCCCTTGGATCCTACCCTCCCAACTTGTCCCCTAATATTTGTACCTTCACATCCATCTCCTAGACCCTAAATCCATTTTTACATGGGCCCCCTCACTTCCACGTAACACCTAGTCGCATCTATCATTGCAATGCCAACCAGCTACGTGTATGGGAGCCTAGACCCTAGGAACTTGCATCCCAACAACCCACGATTTGTCACTATGCCTAAAGCAATTAAAAACCTTATGTTACTACAACTGCCCCTTACCTCTAAGGTTAAACATTTTTTACCCTACTTCATCAAGTGCATTATCCACTGAACCTAAGCTTCTACCCCTAGCTGCCTCCAAGTTATCCCACTCTAGGTAACCCATTTATATTTGTATTTTCTCATCATGTAGACATATCTACCCTTCTCCCCTACCTCTACTCAATTTCTACTTCATTTTTTGTCTAAGACCCTTCATCCACTTCAATCATAGGCCCTCACATATACCTAACCATTATGCTTATCCCATTGCAATTTTTTCAACCATTGTCTCTTTGTAAGCGCCTTTTAACCCTCATACATTTCCTCTTATACTTATTAAATATAAAATTAAAATAAATATACAATAAACCATATAAATTTAAATGCAACTAACATATACTACTATTTTCATACTCATGAAAATTTAGTATACCATGAGGAAAAAACCATAATTCCTTTCATATGGAAGTTGTTTATATGAAATTTTCTAAAATAATCAATTTAATTAAAAGGGTAGAAAGGGCATAACTAATTTTGAGATAAATCTCAACCTTTGATCTATGACTACTACTAAGTATATTCTAGAATACTTTGTGGAGGTTAAATATCTACCATAGGCCTAATAATTATTGATAATTAAATTAAAATTTTGGAATCCCTTTTCTAAAATAGACACACCTATTATCATAATGAAGATAGGCTAGTTCATCATTCCTTTTTAAGGAAAACCACCTCACTTGTAATAATTATAGAATGCTCGACTAAAGCACATGATTTCGGTCGTGACAAATATATCTCGGAATTGGAACATTAACCTATTTATTTTTATTTATAAATGAGGAAAATATAAATGAACTAAATAAAAATAATTTAAAATCATGTTCTAATACCAAAAGAAATGTGTGTGTGTGTTTGCGTGTTAAAATAAAATTACTACACTAACATTATAGATATCACTTTTAAACTATATATATATATATATACCATAGATGGATTTTCAGTGTGGGAGATAGTGGGGGGTGGGTCGTCATTCTTGTATTTGGCAATTTGAAGAAGATATGTGGTAGCTTGTCTTGCTAGTTGTCATAAAGCCAAATATGAAACCAAATACATTGAAATCCTTATGCCATGTTCTATGAATGTCCGCAAAACACAAATCTCCGCCAACACATTGTCCATATCGGACTTCAAATCTTATATAACTCTCCCTTTTTACCACATTGAATTTGACCATCCATTGGATTGCATCTCTGGTGTCGATCTAGAGCCTCCAGATCCTATGGTCATTGCCCATATCGGGCGGATAAGTAACATGATGTTTACGGGTCCAATGTGAGCGGTTTTCTCTCTCTTTCGCCGCATGCGTGGCACGCTTTGTGCGATATCAAGTGGGACTCAGTTGAAACAGCTTACTGCTCGAAGCCCCTTTAATATCATGCCGGTTTTGTGTAATCTCGCTCCGTCAAAACCGGAACAATTACTTTTTCGTGTTTTATAATTATTTCTGGTTCAGGTGCTCCGGGCTTTTCCTTCTTTGATGGGTTTTCCCGATGATATGCGATTAGCGACTTGTCACTAATCGCATATCAGAAACTACCCCCATTTCTTGAATTGACCTCTGGTTTTGCCAATTTGCGCTAGCGCTCGTTACCTTGGGCTAACGGTCTACGCACTCGGCCAAGGGTCCTCGTTGCTCTGTGCTGATCACAAATTGCAACTATCACAAGGATATATCTGATAGGTTTGATCTTTTTAAGACTTTGAAACTTTGGCATGATTTTTAAAGAATTCATGAAAGCATAAATTGTGTTATAAAACACAGTTCAGATCAATAGTGTTTCTTCTATTGTGATGATAACAATGATTTAACATATTTGAGTTTTAGATTCATTAGCAATAATTTAATAGATCGACATGGAAGTGACTCATGCTCGACCTCGATAGTTTGCCTTATGTGACTGGTAGGATAGCAACAATTTAGCATATATGAATTTTACATTGATTAGCCCTGAACACAAATAAAATCAACATTGGAGATGCTTTATGCTACGGATATCCAATATGGTATACGCTTTCATGTGCAATAAGGTAAAAGAAAAGTGGCGATGTATTTGGGTAAAAGAAACTTGTATTGTAAGTATGGTCATATTAATGGACAATTTTGATATATAGGTCATCCAAAGGGGTAAAAGTAAGTGAATCCAAAACTTTAATTTTTTTGGACACATCTAGATAGTTTACAACACATCCAAATGTTTGGTATTGGTATATGTGATAGTTAATTTTTATGTATTTTTTATGGGTCTATATTTTGATATTTGGAAAATATTATTATTAGTTGTTTTAGCTATGATTTTTTTAATGTAAAAAAATTGTTTTTATTTATTAATAATTGTTTAGATTTAGATATTTCTTAGATTAGTGTGTGGTTGAGATATTTTGCTAACCATATGATTGTGTATCCAAGATAGTCTACTTATCTTCAGACAACACTACATGTATTTATATGTAACTAAATTAGTATCAAAAATAGATTTAGATGTTTCCTAAATTGGTGTGTGGTTGAGATATTCTCCTAATGATTGTATATCCAACATAGTCTACTTATTTTGAGACAACACTACATATATTTATATGTAACTAAATCAGTATGGAATATTGTTTGAACGGGTCCTTAGCCACTTCTATGCAGAGGGAAATAAATAGTTTGGTAAATGTTTGTTTTGGAATCATTTTTTGGTTTGTCCATTCATTCCGGCCAAGCTTGTCCTGTAGAGATGCATCTGTGCATTTTCTGCACCGTGTAGAGAGCCATATGTCGATTTTCTACTGCTATTGAAGAGGAGTGAGAGGATCAGTGTTTGGGCATTCAATTTTCAAAGTTGTGTATTTGTTTCACAGTCAGTTTGTATACTGTGTAGATCGAAGTGGCGCATGACGTTGTGTCCAAATTATACTTGTCTGACTTCCGCTTCATACATCAGAGGGTGAGCATAGACGTGAATTTGAGTGTTGAGTTGATTGGACATCCAGCAACCTTACTTTTCCGAGGAGATATGGCTACCCAATTGGCTAGATATTCTGGTTACTATAAATACATGTCTTTTCTACATTGATGTTGTTGCTCGTAGTGTTTCGTTTGATGCAATGCAGGGTTGTAGACAATATATAAGCACTTGAAGTGGGTCATGCCAAACTCCCCACAGATGCCCTTGTTAGAAATTTCATTGCACAAGCACTCAGAGGTGAAGAGCTGACAGTGCGAGCTCCTCGAACTCATACCCGCAACTTCTGCTACGTTAATTCCTCCCTCAGGTCTGATATATAATAACTCTGAAGGCCTCGCAAAATCTCTGGATTACACTTGTGGATCGGAGGATTAGTGTTATATTGTTGCAGCTAGAAGATGAGAGTGGTTGACGAAGGTTGCCGCTGATTCATCAAATGGAGCTACTACCAATACTAGTCCTCAAACTGTTCCCAAGACTACTCCAACTCCCTAACCCTTACGTTACTCGAAATCCTCACAGGCAAAGCTACGAATTCTAGTGATAAGGGGAGCTGGGTTCTTTGGATCTCATTTGGTAGATCGGTTGATGGAATCTGACAAGAATGAGGTGCTTGTAGCTGACAACTTCTTCACCCGATCAAAAGATAACCTTAGGAAATGGATTGGGCATGAACTCATAAAGAGTCAACTCTCTCTCCAGTATATCCATGTAATATTACATCCACGAAACATCGAGGTGGTGAGAAAGAGTTTTTGGCGGTAGATCCTGCATTAAGGAAATTGAGTTTCCAAGTGTTTTTGGAGGTGGATATAGTATTTGGAGAATGTAGCAAAGCTTGAGAAAGGCCTACGGCGCATTGAAGGAGACCACGAAAGTTGGTCTAGCCAAGGTCAATAGCGATTACAAGGAGTTAGACGTAGTTGTGGTCAAAGCCACAAATTATGCCGAATATCTTCCAAATTAAAGGCATGTCAGAAAACATTTTATGGTGACCTCATTAGCTCAGCCTCGGGTGGATGTAGCCATACATGCCCTTGCGAGGTGACTGGCTAAAACTCGTAACTAGTTGCATTAAAGACATTGATGACATTGATAGTTATCCATAGAACATTAAGGGAGGGAGATCCCACATTTAGGGAACATTTAGAAGGCATATTCCTCATTTATCCAATTTCAAGGATGACTCAAGTAAAGCAGGGTTGTTTTGTATGTTTGGGCAAGTGAATTTTTTTTCATGGCGAAAGTATTTTGGAATTAAAATCAGTGTACATATTGAGATTAGCATTTTAATATGAGTTTATTTGGTTAGAATTAGTTATTTTAACAAATAACATGTTAAGTATGGAGTTTCAAGACTTAATTTATAAAGACAAAGATGCCTAATATATGAACAATTTCAAAAGATGAGGTAAACAAGAAACAATAATTATTAAAGGATGATGAAGAACCTATTGAAAGTTGTTGTGGGCTTGTAGAATATACTCATGATCATGTAGTATGTGTCCCATACATGTATTAGTAAGCAAGTGTATTAATATTTTGTAGTGGTCTTTCTAAAATATGTACCTGGTAACTCCAAGAGTTAGTACGTGTAATGTAAGACTGATGAGGCATGTGAACCCCCATGAAGTTCGTGGTAATCTTGAAACCACTTTGTAATTGTAGTTTTGTGGTCAACTACAAACCATTTTTGAAGTGCACGTTTATAGTAAGCCAGGAATGACTTGTGAGAGTATATGTAAATGAAAGCTTGTACTACGTCAGAAACCACTTTACAACGTAGGTTTGTGGTAAGCCTGAAACCATGTGTGAGAGTGAAGTGGATAGGGATTCTTGTGGGAATTGTTTAGGTTTAGCAAATAAAACCTTCGGCATGGTTTATGGTAACCCAATAAAACCTTGAAAATTGTTATGGGTAATCTGAGAAAATCCATGATTACAATGATAGAGAGGTATTTGTAGGTACAAGTACATGTATGGAAATATTTGTTGACATCATATTGATGTCGACATATACTTTTTTATCATGTTTGTAAACATGAGGACCACAACTACACTTTACAGATTGAAATCTAGACAAGTAGTCATTAAGGGGGAAAGCCACAACTAGAATTTACAGATTGAAATTGAGACAAGTAGTCATTAGGGAAGTGATTTGAAAAATATAATTCCTACTTGTTTCATTGTGATTCTTTGTATGTAAATGAGTGTGTTCTTATTTCTTAGGAGCTGTTTAGATCTAGATGTTTCCCAAACTCGTGTGTGGTTGAGATATTGTCACAACCAAGTCATTGTGTGTCGTTTTTATTTCTTAGGAGTCGTTTAGATCTATATGTTTCTAAATTGGTCTGTGGTTGAGATATTCTTTCAACCAAGTGAGTGTGTGTTTAAGACGAAAACACTACATGTATTTACATGTAAGATTATTTTATTAAGTAAAAGCATGATTAGTTTTCTAAATGAAACAAGACTTCTTTTAGAAAACTATAATAAGACTACAAGTTATGGTAATAATTTACGTTATGGTAATAATTTACGTGACTTTCGTATAGAAAACTATTTTTTCTGATAGATTAATATGATATACATTGCAGCTAAACATGGCATGGTCTTATGCAAAGTTATCTTATGCCAAGTTATGGAGTTGTTTACTTACTAGTAGGGTGGAAAGCAATATGTCTATTGTGCTGAAGCAGAACTTGTTTTTTCTAAAACATGTGGGTAAAATTGTGGGAAAACACTCTAGAAAACAAGAAAGTTATATCGCCTTGTGTCGTGTGGCAAAGCACTTCCCATTGGGGTATTTAGAGGTAAGATAAGTCGAACGTCCTCAATTTGTCCAATTTCATAATGTGGAGTTGCATATTGTTTAAAGGGAAAAGATATTAAAAAAAAAAGTCAATTCAATAAGTATAAATGGCATGGACTCATTAGAATTTGAAGATAGAAAAAAATATCTCTCTCATTGTTGGTTCTACAATATCCACATTTTTCTTTGTTTCATTTTTCAATCAAATACTCTAAAAATCGTAATGGCTTAGTCCCCTCCTTGAATTGTAGTTTTTATATCATGGTTTTCATCTTTCTTTGATCCAATACACCACTATACTCAACAAGTGAAGTGACTTGCTTGCTAGGGGAAGGGATTCCTTCATGAGTTGGAGGATGCAATGTGCCCCTCATGAGCTCATCCATTGCATCATTGCAGTGTGCAGGTGAATCATTTTCGCATACGCAGGGTTGTACTAATTTTAGGGTTGTAACGAATTTGGATAGGCCGCTTACATAACAAATGATATCACCTTGTCGTGGCAATTTTTAGGGTTTTCTCCTCTAATAAATTTTTTAGAAGATAGGCCCCTAAACATCATCTTACATTCTTTGATATACCTTTTGTCAAAACTTTCGGAGGATTTTCTTATGAGAATGTTCATATGTTAATCAATTTTGTACCATATTCATGGCTTCTTGCCATTGCACGCGAGTCTTCTCTCAGTAATTCTCTTGATAGTAATGGCAAAAATTATCCATATCAAATGGCCAAATCTCTGTTCAAATTGGTACGAGGTCGTTCAATAGTTCAACGAGGTGAGTTTTGTCTCCTCATGAAAGATCTGTACTGTTTCAGATTTAATGAAATTTCCCGTGTTCGACATTCAACTTCTTAATCATTCGTTGAATATATCTTAGTTTTGGAAGCTCCACATTTGACTCATGTTGAATGTATCTTAGTTTTGGGATTCTACTCATGTTGCCTCTCTTTCTTGGTAGATCTTTCTTGCCTCTCTTTCTTGATAGGTCTTTCTTAGAATGCTTTTCTTTACAACCCATCATCTCCAACATGATTTTGTTAGATTAAGAAATTATTTCTTACAATGTTTCTTTCTACAACCTCTTTAAGTAATACGGACATGGGTAGGGTAATATGTGGGCAAAGATATCGCTTTCTAAATCGAGTGAGGAGTGTGTGCCTTTTGTGAACCTATTCAGGATGGAAATGAATCTTGAACAAAATTTTTAACTTCTTTAATAAGTTCCATGGTTAAGGAAACAAATACTACCATGATGTGAATTGTCACGATGGGCTCTCCAAACGTCACTAGGAACAAAGATTGGAAAATGTTAAAGTAAACCTCACAGAGGTGACTAAATCTCATTATGGTTATTAAATATATATTCATACTTATTTTTATATGCACTAACTCCACCACTCTAAGAACAACTTGCTGGTTTTTTTTTTTACATATTTAATTATGAAATTTAACTCAAAGAAAGAGAATTCACATAAATCATACTAATTCTTGTTGAGAAAATATAGACAAGTATTTGGGTTTATTAGTAACCATTTATCTGATTCACAATCTTCCAAGAATTCAATAGGGCTGAGCTCATCCACCCAACCTTGAGAAGGGAAATTACGTCCACTTCTTCCCCTCAACCGTCTAGTTTAGAGCACTATGCACACTTTTATTAGAGCCAAGTAATAGACATGAGGACCGTGAACACTATCCAAACTCTCTGTTTTTTCAATATTCTCTGATGTTTGTTCGAGGTTCTCCACATGCTCAAGTCCAACTCAAGGTTTGGCCCTGGGCAGCCTCCTGCCAATTCCACTGACTATTTATTTCTTTTTTTTGTCTCCCAAGACAACAAGAAAGAAAAACCCTTCTTTCCTCATAAATTTTTCTTTTATCCCAAAAAGAAGGGCAACCGTCATAATTTTCTAATAGTTGGAATTAGTTACAGATCAGCCCTTTGGATTTCAAAATTTATATTCAACATAACATTCATATAAAAATAAATAATTAACAAAATTCCACTAACCTTCCTAAGCCCCATTTACTTTATTAATATTCTTTAAAAATATTACAGGTTAAATATTGAAAAAATTACAAACCTTTCTCACTCTTTTATAATTTAAAATTATAAATTGTTTTATTCAACATATATATTAATTATTTTACATATCTGAACAAAACTATTATGATCCAACTATAGCTCTGACCTTTCTTCTTAAACATAAAACTAAAATTCTAAACACTACTATTTAATTACTTTCCCATCATGTAATAAATTATATATTAATTTCTATATACTTATATTTTAGAATTAACTATGCATATGTGAAACAAGATGCGTTATACATCTAGATTTCATAATCATATATTCATTATTGAATAAGAAGGTTATCAAGACTAGTCCTAGAATAGAAGGTTATAAAGACTATCCCAAGTCGGATATGAAACAAAGGTTGTTCGGTGACAAGGCACAGAGTGGGGATAAAGAATCAACTCATAAAGGTAAGGGTCTAAAGGCAAGCGATAGAATTAAACCATCCTTTTGTGGCAGTGTCATAGTCTTACATATTGTGTGGGGTGGATTTCATAACCATATATTCATTACTGAATTAGTTGTGTTTGGTTTATTTACTTCTCCTTTCAAATGTATTAAAGGAAAATCAATTGGAGAGGAAGTTGGATTGTTTATGGAGGGGGAACTCTATCTATATTTTAGATTTTGGGAATATTTTTTAATCTTATCAATATTTAGGTCAAATAATTGACCTCCTTTAAATTTGGTGAATATATAATGACTATAAGTTCAATATGTTTTGAGTTCTCTATTACGAACCTCTCGTGTCATACAACTGAAGCTTATATTTTACAATGGGGTCACTCTGTTGAAAGTATTTTCCACTCCGAAATTATTACTTGTGTATATAAGAGAGAAATTATTTAGTAGTGAGTATAGATCCATCTTAACAACTAATCTACCATGCTGAGACATGGATACCATGTTGAGACTTGGACCAAATCTATTGATATGCAAAGAGTGCAAAACTTAGAAAAAACTTTGCACCTCTATGCACATACACATTGTAAATTTTAATTATTTAAATTACATTTTTGAATGAATAAATTAATACAATACCTTGAAAGTCTCCTTGGACACTTAGATTATATAGACTACACAACATAAATTGTGAGTTTTAATAGACTTTTGCTAGATTTTAGACTAAATTAACTTTTAAATATACTTGAAAAATTACTAAAATATAGAATAATAAGAAATGTTTTTAGTAACATAGTTTTAAATATATGTCAATATTTTTTAAATTTATATAGTGAAATACTCTATTTGTCACCCACATCAAATATTATTATTAATATTTTTAAATGTCTCATATCAATTTTATATTAAGAATTAAATGAATTACACAATTTCATTTTATGAGGAATTCATGAAGTATTTTGCTTTTCTGGGGCTTGAAATATTTTACTATGATAAACTTATATCTATTTATCTATCTATATATAAAGATCATATTGAAATATATTATGCAATATAATATTTAAACAACTTATTATGGAAGTAATTATATAATATTATATAATATAAACCTTAAAGTAAAATATGATTAGTAGCTCTTATAATGAGTGGAAATATTTTTGCTATATTAATGAAATGTTTTTCAATATATATAATACTATAGATGATAGATAGATATATAATTTCAAATTCCTTTATAATATATAACATAGATTTTTTTCAAACAATATATAATATTTAAGTAAAGTTTTTTTTGGTAGAAATCACATAAGAGAAATTTTTGGTCCATGCATTTCGAACCACCTACCAAAATACTTCGCTTATTTCATTATGAATCACAGAAGCCTAAATACGGAAAATATATAAGATATTAAAATATTTTATATAGCATGTACATTGAGAGATTTTATCTATGAACTTTATTTTCTACATTAAAATGATTTTGTTGTCATTTATATATTTTTAAGTATATAAATATCACATATTATTTTATATTAGAATAGAAGGAATTATAAAACTCCATTATCCTATTAAGAAGTTCTCTCTCTCTCTCTCTCCTCTCTCTCTCTCTCTCTTCTCTCTATAAATATATTATATATATATAAATTTCAAATTAGATTTTTTCTTTGCATATTGAATATTTTACTCTATACAATATTAAAATAGCTATTTTAACATTTTCTATTGATATACAGATATATATATGTAGTTGACATTAAAATTAGTTAGTTAATATAGATCTTTTAATAATTTATTTAAATTAAGTGTTGAAACATTTTGGGAAAATAAAAGGGGTAATTATCTTACTTACACACTCCATGGGATAAGTCACAGTTTCAATCACACACCTTTTTTAACTAGTAATTATTTTATCTCTTAAAGATGACATGAAATTATGTTAAGTCATGTACACTCAAAATATTTTACATATGAATGAGAGTGAGTGAAATATTTTTACCACATTATGTTGTAGTATCAACAAGTCAAAGAACATAGTCAATTTGTATTATTGATCTTTTATAATGCTTTTAATTAAAACTAACTAAACATACATATTCATTGTTGTTTTTAATTATATAAAACATTATCTTTAATGTATTTTTTTTTTCAAAAAACATCTATGAACTCCACATCCAAACTAAATCACACATCACCTTCACACAAAACTATCAAATTTCTAACACCTAATTTAATTTTTTTTAGATGAAGCTATACGGTCATTCAATTTGTCAATATCACAGCACATGAATTTATATGAAAACGGACTTCATACACCAAAGCCATAAAAAACAAATTCGCTACTTGTCATGATATATATACATCACCATCATCATGCTCATGGTAATGTGAACATGACGTTCAGGTTCATGTTAGGTAACCAAAGTCCAAGATCTGATTTGGAAATATTGATTTAATATCCCAGAAATGAAATTAATAAAATCATTATAGATTTATATAATGTCCTTATGTTTAACATATTGCTAATGATCGAGCATATTTCATGATCCCAACAATTAAATTTATATAAAAATAGTTCCATATATCAAAACCGGAAAATTTGTTTGTCATGAAAGATTTTCAAAATGTTGAATTAATGCTTGAAAGTTAAAATTGATTTACAATCCGTTTAACGGTTGCATGAAAAAAATTAGTTAATTTTTTAAAAATGATTTTAAAATATTTTAAATATAAATTAAGTTGGATTAAAAATTCAGCATAATAATTTATTTGTCATTTATTTATGAATATTTTAATTAATTTTTTATTATTAATTAATAAATATAATAATTAGGTCGATAGGCTTTTCCTATGCATCAACAATTGTCAACACTGTTATCTTCCTCTGTTAGATCAAGTAAGACACTTTCAACGGTTGATTTGAAGTGTGCTTTCTACTTAAAATATCTAAAATTCCATAAAATTATATAAAATTCCTTAAAATCAGTGATTACAAAATTAACATCTATTACAAATTAACAAATTATTACGGATTTGGTGCAATAAATTCTTGGTTTTTCCTATTTTACTAGCTTTTTAACCCATGAAAACGATAATAAAATTGGAAAATTATAAACTTTCGTATTCCACTGCGATTGGCCAGTTTCCCCAGTTTTTTTCCAGCTGCGCTTATGCCATCCTACCACTATTTGTTCCACCGTTAAGAATGTGTTCCGCCTATGTAAACAACCCACAACTGATTTTGAGGCATCTCAATTTTCATTTAACCGCTTATCCAACCACTTATCCTTTGAAAACCAAATCGAATTTCTTCGAATAATACGGTATTAGTATCCAACTGGCAAATTTTTGAACGCAAGATTTGCACATATTTGAAATCAATCAGCGATGCTGTCAAATTATGGCTTAAAGAAGGACTTTGTGCTGAAATTTTTGGCGTTGAAATCTTACATTCATGGGTCTATGCTGAGATTTATCTTTTAACACTATTGGAACCTTGAATACCTTTGAAAATTAGTTCCGACAATTGTCTATAGATTTAGCCTAGTTGGCTTTAAAGTGTTTGTGAAGGTTCGGAAATTTATCATGTCTGTAGGAGACTTGCAGGAGAGTTGGTGTTCGATTAAGTTATTTTTGAGGTTTTTATTGTTTCATTTATGTGATTTTTGGTTTTCTGTTTTGTGCAGAGTGCATGCAACATGAGAATTGCGGGCATCGAGGATGCAGCAGAAGTGCTTGAGAAGAAGCTTGCGTTAGAATTGTCAAGCATGACGTTGGAAGAGGTAGCATCTTTAGCCAGGACTTTCAGCCATTATCTCAACCTGATGGGCATAGCAGAGGCTCACCATCGGTAATACTGTTATCAACTTTCCCTTTGTAAGCCAACTTCATGGCCATTTATGTTTGCGTGCATTGAAGCAATGGTTAGTTTAGATTTTCTTCAAGAGATCTAGACAATGTGGTTATTGTGGCCTTTTTCTTATGTCAGGTTTTCCACTGCCTGACATGGACTTCCTTTGGATTTCGTGACTGGTCCGAGGGTTGTCAAATCTACCCAAATAGCCTCATCCCTTATCGACACGCAGAGAATGAAAACCTGTTGAATCGCTTATTCGTAATCTAATCGTGGCAATTCCACTATAGACTTGTTAGTGGAGACTGGACCTTTTCAACCACTCAATCTAACCCCTAAAGATTTTATGGACATAATAAATGACACAGTCCTTATGTGAGGAAAGTTTCTAATAATATTTAATCTCTGTTAAGGAAAGATTATAAAATATTTGATTCAATAACAACATATGTGTTTTCTCTTTCTTTATATAGGCATCTGAGAGATCATTCCAACACACCAGGGGTCTCAAAAGAAGAATCGTTGGACGAGCTTGCTCAAGGAATGGATAGAGGACAAGCAACTAAAATTTTCTTTCAAACATGCAGTATACCTTATTTGATCTCTGTTTTAATTTTTGGTTTCAGCTTTTATTTGGTTTGCTTAGATTTCAGTTTCCAATAAATACATAAAAGATAATAAAAAGAGGGATTTTTCCGTACGTTGTTTCAGTTTTAGCTACCCCTAAATATGTGAGAGTTGGTCAAGAAGAGGCATATGGAGACGTTAAAATTCGAAGAGGACCAAATCTCTAAACATGTTAGAGGAAGATTTCTTTACAAATTTCATTCTTTATGCTTTTGTTGGAGGCTTTGACAAGTTACTCGAATATTTAATCATGAGTATTGCGACTCAATGTCACGATGTTCCACATCTGAATAGGGAAAGAATATGTCAGTCGTTTTGGTATCTTGGTTCACTCAATGTAACACATGTTGCTAGAAACTTAACCGAGATATCAGTTTCTCATTTCTCATTCCTGTCTTGATGGTATGTTAATACATTTTTAGTCAATAGGTAGCACTAGCATTTTTTGGCACTTTGTAAAGGAATTTGGCGCTTGGACATGGGAAATGGGGGTAACATGAATGTTAGGTGCTAAAGGAAACTTATTGCCATCAGCCAACAAGGATTTCTCATATAACCACACATTAGCTATTGAGAATATCATTGGTTTATTATTACAGATCTTGATGCCACTCCTCCCCATTTGTCCCTTTCACCCCAAATCCCGATGCCCACTTCTCTTGGTCTCACCCATCTCCAACACTTCTCTCCCTCCATTCATGCACACTTCTCTTAGTCTCTCCCATCCCCCGCTCTTGTTTGACCTCACTCATGCCCACCTCTCATTATTTCACATATTCCCCATATTGACACCCCTTCCCCTTTACTATGCATATCCATCCAACTTCCCTCTTTATTCATATGATCTATCACTTAAACCCCCAATTCCCTTCTACCCCTCATTTGGGCCATCCCTTAGTGCACCACATCATCCCTTCTACTTTTTCCCCACCCTTTACTCCTGTCCTCCCTAGCTTCCTGTTAATCCAACATTTCCCTCCCCCTTCAATCCTTCCTCTTATCCATCGTAACCACCACTGCCCCCTCTTATACATATACTATAAATTTTCTCTCACCTCCCCACCTTTGCCCCTGTCACCCTTCTCCATCATACCCCACCACATCCTTGATTCCCTTCCATCTCATAGAAACCCTATCTCATCTACCCCTTTGTCCTTACCTCTACATAGACCCTAGCCCATTTATGGTTGGGCCATTATCATTACTTATCTATTATCTCCTTCTATGCATAAGAATCTAAAGCCATGAACAATGCATCAAATCACCACACACTACCTCTAGAGGGTATACTTGAATTTACAGAAAGATGGTAGTTCCCTCAAAATTTTTTGATCGTTATGTATGGGTATCAATAAAATGATATGGTTAAGGGGGGCAATCTAATACTTAGTTGGAGTAGGATTTTATCCGTGAACCCATCCACTCTTTGGACCGTAGCTCTACCTAATTCAGCATATTCCCCTGGGCTAGTAATGTCATCTCCCATTTGAGTCATTTCGATATCCTAGCTATTTAGTTTACTGCTAAATTAATCCTATGTAGTTTTTCATTTCCTTGTGTCACGCAACTATGCTGTTATATTTTGTCTACATTCTTTTTTCAAGAAGAACGTCATATTGATATTTCAAGTAGAAATCAAATATACATATAGTTTTGCCATAAGTGTGAATCAAGCTTTTTCTAGTTTAGTCCTTGAATGTGCCGTTTACGTATGCTCAGTCTGTATCAGTCAGATCAAGTAAGGCCCTCACCTGATTCTCAACAGCTACATCCCAACCAACATTCTTTTCTACAACCGAACATATCACCCCTTTCAGTAGGAATAGGGGAGAAATACAACTAGGATTTTGATGATTGGCATGTCATCCAAAGTCAAGAACTCAATGGGACTCATCTCAGCCTCCCATTTTGACAAGGGAGGGTAGCTCATCAAGGACTGAAGAGTAATTAGTTAAAGTACCACCTAGCTTTTCCTTCTTTTCCTGGTATCTTTTATTGGTATCCAACAACAAGTTCACTTACAACAAACATATTCGTTGAAACATTCACCTACAGGCAATTTCAATTTTCAATTTTACATGGATCTGTTGAAAACATGTAGGTTAGTTTTCAGGTATCTATCTTAAACACAAGCTTGCTCTCTCACTGAGCATTAAACTGCTCACTCTGAATCCATAACTACCCCACTCAATGTAGGGACTTGCTGCATCACAGCTTCCCTTGTTATAATATGTACTACTTTGTATTGTAATTCGTAGAATGTTTTACATTATATTGTATCTTTAATGTAACATTCTTTAAATTAATGCACATAACTATTGTTAAAATGCATATGTCGAATTATTTTCTTATAAATTATTTTTGAAATCAGCAAAATTGAATGTATATTGAAATATATAATAATGTTCAATATTGATAATGAAGGTACATGGAAACCATTATAGGAAAAATAGACCACAAAAGTCTCTTCATTAATTCATCCAATGCCATTTTCTTTTTAATGCACAATAATAATCACCATCTTACTGTCTCTTTTGTTAGAAGATCATTTTTTAAAATATAAAAGTAAATACATGTTCAAATCATTAAATATAAAGTAGTGTTTTAATGTTCTTGAAAATCATAAAGAATTTGGATTTGAAAGTTAGAGACATGTTTGAAAGTTATATGTTATTATTATTTTAAATTTATATCTCGTGATTATTAAATAATTTATATTTATTAATGTAATTACATAATTTATATTTATTAATATAATTAATTTAATAAAATGATATGTAATTGATATTACTAATTATTTATTAAATTATTACCACAATTATATAATTAAAAATGATTAATAAATTTTACATATTTATTAAAAATATATCAAATATATTAATCACACTTAATTAATTAAATATATTAATTTAATATAATACAACATATGATACAATGTTTCGTAAGTGGTTTACTATAGACATATCATCAAAGATAAAAAGAAAGATTACATATATCTATGATTTTTATTAATATAATTAAAATTTATCTATTTATTATTAAAATTAACTAATATATAGATAAATTATTGATATAATTTTGATTTATTTATTCATTATTAGATTATTAATTTAATTATTTAGAATAGTCATATATATTAGATTGGTTATATAAATTAAATTACAAATAAATATTTATACACATTAATCTATATAAAAAAAATTAAAATACTTATTTGTGGGCTCGAGTATTGTAGCAATAATGTTGCAACTCCTGAGACTCCCTTCTTTACTTTTATCAACCCGGTAGTTCATAACAAATTTGGAAGCGATGGTGTTGTATGCACAAGTACTAGCTCTTGTCGCGGCTGTCACTTGGTCAGCTGGCACAAGTCCGCTAGAAGCTTAAACCAACTTCTATGAGCTCTTAGAAGAAGCTTTCTAATTGACAGACAAACGCTAACTCAAACGAGGCTAATCTACTTACAGAAAGAAACTGAAAAGCTGAAAGGAAATGCAAACATTAATTTTACCAGCTAGCCCTATTGATGCAAGAAATAGGATGAAAGCTACTGAAAGAGATTCCATTGACTTCTAGGAAGATAAAATACATGTGACTAAGCTACTTCTATAGTAAAATCTGAAAAAAAAAAAAAATAAATAAATAAATAACATCTTTTTGTACTTTTGAGTAAGTTGTCAAAATTATATGCATGTGCTTTAACTGTTTTTTACTGTGCAGAGGTGGATTGGCGAAAGGAAATGCTTGCAAGAGGTTGGAAAGGTTAGAAGAGGGCCTAACGGGTCCCTAGCACCCTTCCAGAGAGTTTCACAGTGTTTGAGTATCAAGAATCCGCTTCTATGAGCTTCTACAGGAAGTCTGCAGGGCTTCTACAGGATGTTCTGTAATTTCTACAGGATGTTCCGAAAGGGAATTTTGGAGGGTTGATGGAGGAAGAAAGGTCAAGAAGTTGGTATGGAGGTGAGATAAGGGTGTGAGGAGGTCCAGAACTTGGTGGAGGGAGCTCAGGAGTGGGGAGGATGGTTGGGTTTGTTCAAGGAGAGGTAGAGCAATGTTACACAATGATATGGAAATTAGGGAAAAGCGAGAGAATGTGGAAAATGTAAGGCAAGAATCTGAGTTAGAGGGATGGAGCAGGTGGGATTGATGGAGTACGGGTAGATAGAGAGGTATTACAGGTGCTTTGCAAAGTTATTTCTCAAACTGAAAAAACGAAGACTCGGAAAATCAATGACCTAGCTACTTTAAGCTAATCTAACCTAAACAATAGCAAAGAAAATGAACAGAAATTTATTTGCAATGAAATCATGTGAAATATATATGCAAACTAAGAAATCATGAACCTGAGCATGTAACCACAACTGGTATCAACTTTTGCAAATTAGAATCTAACACTAATAATTGCATGATGAAACAAAGACAATGTTTTTGGTGGCAACAAGGACACCTTGGTCCCAGCTCATGGTGCCACTGAGCGAGAGGTGAGATCAGAGGTGCTTGATAGCCTTTTTCTGAAGATATTGTCTGTTATTAACCTATCAAATCAACCTAAACATGAAAAGCCTTTCTAATCATCAATAATTATCTAGGTAACCAAGCAAGATTCTAATCTACTTAAGAGAAATTATTTTGCAAAAACGCTAAAGACAAATAAAAATACAGAAAGGAAGCCTTTGCACTTGGGTTGGGCCTAACCCTAAGAGGCACAAGTTCCTAAGAAAAGCTCATAACTGATGCAAAATAAAGTTGCTTTCCATTACTCAAAAATAACCATGTCAGAAAGAAAGTTGTACAACAGCAGCTACAAAATGAGTTGAAAAAATAGCAACACTATAGTGCAAGATACAACTATTAAAAAAGTAACCTACGAAGGCTCGAAGCCTTATTATTTATGCACTACGAGGGTCTCCAACAACCCTCCTTAGCTCAGGGGGCTCGGCTGCTCAAACAACCAATGATCAACCACTTTACACAAAACTGCTCGGCTGCCCTTGGGAAACCTTTTCAGTGGCATGCTGAACTCTGAGCTGAGGGTGGATATTTCGAGGAAGGGGCCATTGAATGCAGGAGAAACCCTTCGTATGAATCCTCACCCTTGTTCTTTCATGCTTGACTTTCATCTGGCTCATAATTGTTTGGCCTTGGTCCAAAATTTGTCCAAAAATCTGCAATAACCACGTGTTAGCCTTCTTGGTCAAGTGACTATTCTCATTCATTCAACTAACATAAATATACTGAAAAACATGCATAAAATATGAAAAATTGTTGATTGACGAAGAACATTTAGGCAAATGAGCCCAATAAGTTAAACAATTCTGGGGCTCATCATCACCCGTTGCTAAATGGGTTGCTCATCCTCTGAGCAACTAATCCAGCTCGTCATCCTTGATTGCCTTGACCGCCTCTCTCACATCCCAGGCCTCCGAGGTGATATCTTCTTCACAGTCATGAAATCCTGCTTTTCTTTCCACTTCTTCCCACTTCCTATGTTCCTCCTCTTCTTTGACTCCTTTCAGCAGCCCCAAAAGCAAGGGAGGACTGAATTTTAGGCTGATCCAGTTGGCCTGAAGATTCTGCATGGACTATTTGTATAGATGTACTCTTGCCAAGGCCTCCCTCATCCTTGTTGGGGAGTGGTATTCTCTTATTTTTGGGCTTTGGGACAGTGTGTTCCACCTCCGTGTGTAAGAATGAACACAGTTATCCCCCAACAGTCTCTACATGTCCTCAAAATGGGCTATGGCTTGAGCTTGTCATTCAATGTAATCTGGTAGGGCCTAAGAGTTATTTTCCAAGTGTTGGTGGGCATATATTAATGCTAAGGGATCCTCCGGTTCTGCTCTGATCATTAGTGGTTCCCTTAGTTCCCTGTCCATAACATTCTTGACCTCTGCTACTCTCTTTTCTTCATGATTTAGCGAAGAGGCCATGGCCATAAGGTGCACATCTCCTACTGCAGTGTTGGGGTTCCATAAATTCATGTTGGGAAGGGCCAAGTTGTGTAGGTAGAACTCTGATAATTTGGCCTTGACCTCTGATCAGCTACTGTCACATAAAGCTATGAATTGACGGTAGTTTTGAAATGGAGTGGTGCCCCTTTGGACCAAGGTGTTAATCTGGAACTGCAACCATTGCTCCTTAAGGTATAAGGCATATGATTTGGTAGGTTGACTAGACTGCATGGCCTCTACTACCCAGCTATCCATGCAGGCCAGTTGGGCTTCCTTCTCTTGTACCTGTTGCCTTAGAGACTATATCTCCTGTGCTACTTGCAATTCTGTCTCCTGTAGCTATCTAGTTAGTACCTCAATTTTAGCCTACAAACCATCTCTTCTTTGTTGTTCATCAGGGGTTTCTTTTTCTGCTGTGGGCTTTTCTTGTTGTCGTTGTTCTCCCAAGATGTGGGGCATGTCTTCCTTATAGTGTCCCTGTAGTTGTAGCTGCTGTTTTAGCAGCTTGTTTCTTCCTCTAGCTTGGCCCGTTGACTGCTTTCCACATTCTGTACCATAGCCAATTCCTTTCTTGCCTATTTGAGTTGTTCTTCCAGGGGACCTATGTCTGCCACACCCTTGGACTTGGCAATTTTCATCCAAGTGTGGGTCCTCACTCTCTCTTCTTCTAGTGCAAATAAAAGTGGCACCGCGAATTTTTGGGGAATTATCTTTCTGGCCTCTAACATGTTATAGTAGGAGCCCAAGCTAGGCTGGGGGCTTGGTTCCAAAATGTTCTCAGCCTTTTCTTCCTTCTGTAATGATTTAGATGCCTTTTCTTCCAATTCCTCAGTCTCCTTTAGCTTAGCCAGCGTTTCCTGTAGAACTATCTCAGCTTCCTGTAGAGAGGTCTTTGTGTCCTTCATCTTAATCCTTTCTCTTTAGGTGGACATTTTCGGGCTTCCTCGTTCATAGGTGATGGATGCCTTTGAAGGAGACTTTTCCTTTTGTTTAGTTGTGGTGTCCTCAATTGTAATTGGCTCCTTTGATTGTGGTTGGGATCTGCCAGCTTTTATCCGTGTACTCCTTCTTGCCTTAAAGTACTTGAAAGGCTCCCTTTTTCGCTTCCCTTTTTGTTTTGGAGATGTGCTTAAGGCAGCAGCTATGTTGCTGCCTCCCTGGCCAAAATCTCAGGTGATTTCTCCCTTTACTGCTCTGTTTTCATGCTTCCTGTAGAAAGTCCCGTGTCAGCTGTTTTCATGCTTCTTGTAGAAAGTCCCGTGTCAACTGTTTTCATGCTTCCTGTAGAAAGTCCTGTGCCAATTGTTTCGGTCTGCTTCGCTGGATGTGTCTTTCTTTTTAATTTATGTGTGGTTGCCTTAGCTGTGCCCTCCTTTATTTGGACTTTTTCAGTCCTCTCTACTCTACTCTGTAAACATTTTTCCCTAAGTGTTTGTGTCGTTGTTCCTCCTACAGTTTTAGGCTCAGTAATTTGGCCCTTTCCCCGTTCCTCTTACTATCCTTTTTTTGTTGGTTTGCTCTATGTTTCTTTACCATTGGATTTCTCTCCTACTTCAATGTGTCCCCCTTCTTCACTGCTGGATGAGGTGAGCTCCTTTGCCAGAATTCAAATATCGTCATCTCTGAACATGTTTCGGAAAATATCCCAAGAGAGGGGGACAGTGTAGGTGTGGAGGGATTCTTCCACTAAAAGTTTAATGAGCCCATGATGGGCTAACTGATCCGGTGTCCCTTCCTTCAATTTTGTGCCACATTCAATTAATGATTGCCGAAGAAAATAGGGGATGCTCCACTTCTTTTCTAGAGGTAAATCCATTCCATGTCTTACTTCACTCAACAACCTAAAATGATAGTCGTAGACAATGTTGAACCTCCCTTCACAGGTAATGTATTTCATGATTTGGAAACTAACATCGTTCTAATGAGGACGTAAGTTGGATCTCCAGACCCCGTTCTTCTCTTCTGCGGGATGTTCCTCGGGCAGAAAGAATGCTTTCTTGGCTGCTTGGCCCAATGACCTCTCCTCTTTGCTACAAGGTATCCCTAATGGCAGACTAGTGACTCGACTAATGAGCTTAGGGGTAAGCTTTAGGGTCAACCCTCTGAAATTCACTATGGCCTAGGTCTTTGATTCAGGTTGCAGTGAGATTAAAAATTCCTTCGTTATCTCATCGTCATGACCCTAAATCTTTTCACAAAAGGTCATCCAATTGGCACGGGTGAAGAGGTTCACTACCTCAGGATGCTCATGCAATTTACTGGCATCTGAGGGTTTTTTCCTGCTAAACCCCCTTGGCATGGTGAGAGTGATCTGTTTTATGCTCTGATCAGAAAATGGAATGCTATTTATGGTTTCCTCCTTTGAACTTCAAGAAAGGATCTCTCGTGTGTTTAAATTTTAATTTGCACCAATTCCCTAGTTTTAAGGCTATTGCTTCCCAAAACTCGGTTGTCCGTTTATGAAAGGAAAAATTGGGTTTCCCCAGACAGAGTACAGAGCTCAATTTTCATCCCCAACATACATCCAACCATGTAAATTCACATTCTTCATACACAGGCTAGTCGTCATAGTTGCGTATCTTTCCTACAGGATAATTTTGTTAACAGGAACCGTGGAGGAGATTTTTGACACAGAAACGACTAAGAAATTTTGTGCAACACACAGGGAACCTGCTATTTTCAACTCACAGGCAAAATTTTCTCTGACTCTCCAATTCAAGACAGTTCAATTCACCACCTTTTCGAAACATACCATGCATGGAAGAGTGTTTTCGAGCCTACCTCTCTCAGAACTCCAAATTTGACGAAGAAAAGTCTAGGCTTCCCTGCTCCGGAAAATTGTGTCGTACTTCCTATAGAGCCTCTCCCTGTAGAACTCTTGCCGACTTCTGTAGGATATCACTGCGCCACTGAACGAGCCTAGTACACGGGAGATTATTGAAACAGGTCGAAAATCTGGGTGGAGGACGATGGGTTAACAGATTTTGGAAGTAAAGGACGCGTACTTCAGCCGAGGATGTTGCAAGTGAAAATGAGCAGCGGGTGGTGAGTCTTCAGCCGAGTATTTTTTAACGGTGATGCAATTCATGGCGGGGGGTGAGGTGGCCGGACCGAACCATTAATCCAATGTCATGGCCATCACTTCTTTGCGTGTCCCTAGCCGCCATCACCAATCCTCTGCCATTAACCGTTGCCACCAGTGCCAATCCCGACAATTTTCCCTGATTGGACACCCCACACGTGTTGGTTGCACATCTCATCAGTAATTTTGAACATAACTAAGCTTGTTCTGATCCCACGAAGCTATGTAACTGGCTGAGGGTGGCCGGTTAACTGGCCACTGATCCCGTTCAATCCGAACCATTTTCACAGACATGCAATTTTCGAAATATAGTTTATGCAATTGACGAATGAGTTTAGACACTTACCTGCGTGGTCGTGGATGCGTTATGCAGACTTCTGGTCTTAGAACCACTGCTTCGCTTGCTGCTACCACGTGCACGGGTGTTAGAACCCATTCCTTCACTTGATGATGTTGTATGCACGGGTTTTGGATCCCGATCCTACGGTTGTCAACGCTGCATGCACAGATTCTGTTTTGTTTCACCTGCCAAGGATGTTCTCACATCTAAGAGGATCCATTTGCATGTTCACTGTGTTGATTTCGACTGTCCCTGCCTCTAGGGTATGTGTTCCAGAGGGATCAGGTGCTACAGGATTCCTGTAGGATGTCTTGTAGCTACTTCTCCTCCTGGGATGCATGGTAAATGAGCAGGGCTATATTGCTGACGAGGGATTCGTTGGTGCAGAGTCTAGATGGAGCTTGGATAGGTAGGGTGAGCGTGACTTTGTTATTTGACTTGTCACTAAAAATTCTAGTCTATCAATCTGAGGAAAACAAGGTTTCTTGTACGACTGTGTAGGAACACATAACTAGGTGGGTGATGGAGGTGTAAAGAGATGGAGCAAGGTGCCATATGGTGATGGGTAGAAACATGGGTGGCTATAGGCCTAAAAAACAGATTCCAACCTTTAGATTCCCCTCCAAAATCAAATTTGGCTCACTCGAAGGTTTTACAGGATGTTTCGTGTAGAAATACAGAACTTCCTGTAGAAGGTGGAATCTCGACCTAAATGTGATCAAATCCTAGGAAAGGCAAGTGGTCATGGAGGGAGTGTCTATAGGGATGTCTTGTAGCCTGGTATGGACCCCTATCCTCGTTTTGCGTGACCCTCCTTACCTGTAATGTATTCCCTACAACCTACAATTATTTCATAGAGATTAGGCTTGTTTTTTTTTTTTAGAGACATAGCTGGGGTGCCTCCATGAGTTTTTCACCCTCATTGTCTACCCTGGGCGCCTTGAAGAGGTTTTCACCCAAGGATCTTTTTATTCCATTTTTTTTTTTTTAGAGACTGCTAGGGCACCTCCATGAGGTTTTCACACTCGATGTCTGCCCTAGGCGCCTCGAAGAGGTTTTCACCCAAGGATCTTTTTATTCCAATTTTTTTTTTTTTGATGATCAAGGTGTGGGTGGAATAGAGCAGGGCCTTGCTCCACTACCAACACTAATTTGTCCAAAGTTTCAATGAACTCCTGCCTCGAAAGGGGTTTCCTATAGATTTTCAATCAATGCCCATTGACAAGCATGGGGATGGCTACTTCATCAATGGTCCTGATAAGGACTAAACCATTGTCATTGCATATTTCCACTGTATATGGTCCTAACCATGTTGTCCTTAGATTCCCTATGAAATCCTTGTATCTTGAGTCATACAGCAGTGCCCAATCTCCTAGCTGGAATTGCTTTTCATTAAGACGTCGTTCATGCCATATCTTCCTCTGGAGTTGAAATACTTTTGAGTGGAGGAGGGATTGCATTTTTTGTTCATCTAATCCATTCAGCTGCAGTAATCTTTCACGTTGAGCATGGTTGTGATCTAATTCTAGCTGAGCTGCCACCCTAATTGTGTTGTACTCGAACTCTACGGACAACAAAACTTTCTTCCCGTAGACCAACTCATAAGGTGTGAAACCTGTTGTAGTTTTCCAAGTGGTGTTGTAGGCCTAGGTGGCCTCAACCAAGTGATCTACCCAATCCTTTCTGCTACTGCTCACCACCTTAGTCAAAATCTCTTCCAACGCTCTATTAGTGACTTCCACTTGCCCATTAGCTTATGGGTGATACGGGGTGGAAGTTCTGTGCTTGATCTTGTGATGAGCGAGCAGGTCTTCAATCAGGTTAGAGGTGAATTGGCTTCCTTGATCAGTGACTAGCTCGCTTGGGTAGCCAAACTTGTAGAAGATATTTTCTCTTAAAAATTTAGCCACTTTTTCTCCTGTCACTGCCTTGATTTCCTTTGTTTCTGCCCACTTTGTCAGGTAGTCAGTGCACACAATGATGTAAGACCTTTGCTTTGAAGGAGGGTTGATAGGACCCACAAAATCCATGCCCCACTTCTCAAATGGCTCGAAGGTCACTTGAGGTTGGAGGGGCATTTCATCCCTTGGAGTTGGCTTCCCCATCCTCTAACATTGGTCACACTGGCTGATGTATCTTCTGACATCTTGATGAAGAGTAGGCCAATAGTAGCCTGCCTATAGAATTTTGAAGGCAGTCCCTTTTGCTGCAAAGTGGCCTCCACAGGGCCCATCGTGATAGGTTAGGAGGATGTCAAAGACTTCCTCCTCCTTAACACAACGCCTCAAGATCTGATCTGGGCCAAGTTTAAATAGGTTTCCCCCGATCCAAGTGAATGAGACACTCTTCCTCACAATTCTGCTCTTTTCCTTTGAGGATAGGTGCGGAGGGAATTGTACTGAGACCAAGTAATTTGATATATCAACAAACCATGGAGAGAGTATTGAGATAGCAAATAGGTGTTCATCTAGCATCTGGTCATCCACTGTCCCTTCTTCAATGGAAGGCAAATCGAAACTAGAGAGGAAGTCAGCAACAACATTTTCCTTACCTAGCTTGTCGACAATAGTCAAATCAAACTGTTGCAACAAAAGTAACCATATAATGATATGAGCTTTTACATCAGGCTTATTCATTAAATATCTAATCGCAACATGATTAGTCTGTACGAATGTTTGATAACCAGTGATGTAATGTCTGAACTTGTTTAGGGAATGGACTATAGCCAGGAATTCTTTTTCGGTTACAGTATAGTTCATCTCTGCCTTGAACAGTTTTTTGCTGACAAAGTATATGGCATATGGTAGTTTCTCCTCAACTTGTCCTAAGGCTGCCCTTATGGCTATTTTTGAGGAATCGGTGTGGATGTGGAAAGGTAGGGCCGAGTTTGGACCTTCGAAGATCAGGGCAAATACCAAGATATCTTTCAACTCATCTAGAGCCCCTTGACAGTTTTCAGTCCATTTAAACTCAACATCTTTCCCTAAGAGGCTAAACAATGGTGAGGTTAGCTTACTGAAATCTTTAATGAATCTTCTATAATATCCTGCTAAGCCTAGAAAACTCTGAACATCTCTTACCTTTTGAGGAGGTGGAACCTTTTGGATGATAGCAATCTTGTTAGGGTCCACCTGTAATCCTTGCTAAGAAATTGTATGACCTAGCACGGTCCCTTCAGTCATCAAGAATTCACATTTTTCAGGACTGAGGGACAGGTTCATCTCAATACACTTGGTTAAAAATTTTCCCAGGTTAGTCAATGCTTCTTGGAAGTTGGACCCATAAGGAGTAATGTCATCCATGTAGATCTCCACCGAATCGTGAACTAGTTCCGCAAATATGATCAATACTGCTCTATGGAAAGTGGAAGGAGCGTTGCATAGCCCAAAGGGAAGGAACCGGTAGGAAAAGGTACCCCATGGGCAAGTGAAGGTGGTCTTATCTTGGTTTTCCGGGCTGATTTGGATCTGATTATACTCGCTGAACCCATCTAGGAAAGAGAAAAACTTCTTCCCTGCCAGTCCATCGAACACTTGATCTATGAAAGGAAAAGGGAAATGGTCCTTCTTGGTGGCTTTGTTAAGTTCTCGGTAATCTATAGAAATCCTCCACTTCCAATTTTTCTTGGGCACAAGCACCAGAGGTGAGACCCACTCACTGTCAGAGATGGGGTAGATGAATCCTTCATCCAACAACTTTTGCAATTCTTCTTTGACAATGTCTTTAAGGGCTGGATTCATTCTCCTTTGAGGCTACCTGACCAGTTTACAATCCTCTTTAATGTAAATTTGATGGGTATAGACCGAAGGGTGGACTCCTTTCATCTCCTTATAGCTCCAAGCGAAAGCATCCAAATGATTGTTCAATAAGCTACACAGCTCCTTCTCCTGGGAGGGAGATAGGGATGAGCTGATCTTTAAGGTTCTTCTGGGGTCAAATTCCACATTCTTAACTCTAGGAGAGGTCGGATCAGCCACATAGAGGTCCACTAAAGCGTTGGCTTGGGTACCTTCAACCAACTCCTCTAATGACAGTGCACTGGGAGGTGGATTTTGAGTCAAATTCTCAATCAAGTCATCCTCGGTTTGAGGGCTTCCCCTGGTGGCTTCTACTATACACAATGGTGCATAGTAGACCTCATCCTCATCTCTCTCTTCCAACCAGAGCGGTAAGTCATGTTCTAGTAGAGGTTGGGCAGGAGGGTATAGGACTAGCTGTTTGGACATATGCCCCTTCTTGATGGTCATACTTCCAGATCGACAACTGATGTAAGCATTCGCAGTAGCTAACCAAGGAATTCCCAAAATGAGGGGGTATCCAGTGAGTTTTTCCTTTGGCCGAAGGACCAAGAAGTCTGTAGGATACTCCCAAGAGTCAATAGAGACCAGGACATCTTCCACAATCCCTTTGGGAGTCACGGTGGAGCGGTCTGCTAACTGCAGTACTATCGAGGTTTTCCTTAAGGAACTCTGAAGGTTGAGTTTAAGCGTAGTGTCCCTGGTCATCAAATTAATGGAAGCCCCTAGATCAATCAAGGTGTGGGGGATTATGGTGCCATTGATGTGGACATCAACTATAGGACTACCAAGGTCCAAATATTTTGGACAGATTACTTGCCTCAACATTAGATCGGACAGTTGTCCTACGACATTGATAGTTGAGGCATCTCTCTTGCGCATGTGTGTGTGCCTAAAACACTTCTTCTTGCTCAATTTTTTGTATATTGGCACATCCTTTATGGCCTGGAAAAGTGGTATTTTCACACACAACTACTTAAGTTCTCCTAGAAGTTTAGTCTCCTCTGGGTTTGGTTGAGTGGTTACAGTTAGTCGCTCAGGAAAGGGTGGAATGGCTTTGGGTTAAGTTTCTTGTTTTTCTTCCTCATCCTCCGTGGGAGGAGGTTGGCGATCTGGAAAGACCTTCCTAGATCGCTGATTGATCTCCTAGATCTCCATAGCATAGGTAGGGCATGTTGTCTCTGCAAAGTATACCTGTTGGGCCTGTCTGTTGGGGTTCGGGTTCATTTGAGCAGGCATCTGGGGTTGTCTTGGAGGAGCAAGAGGTAATGGTTGTGGTTGAGTAGGTGGTGGAGGCAGAATGGTGGGAAGAGAGTTATATTGGGGCCTCCACCACGGCTGAGGTTCATTCCACTGAGGTTGTGGCTGGACATGTGGGTAAAATGAATGAGTAGTAGGTTGAGTATGGTATTTAGATGGATAAGACCATGGAGGAGGTGCGGACTAGGAAGGATGAGCAGGGGGACCCCAAGAAGGTTTATGAGCGGATTGGTTGGGGCTATAATAAGCTTGGGATGTCCCTTGCAGCCCCTGCTAGTAGGGTCTGGGCCCATGTGGCCTCCTTTGGTTGAAGAAGTAGAGTGGTTTAGTGGCTGCCTCAGTCCCCTGGTACATGGCTTTAAATTTGGGTAAGGTTGGGCATTGGTTGGTGGGGTGGTCTTCCTCACAAACGAAAGATACCTCTACTGAGTGCAATGGACACTCGTTCTTAGGGTGCTTCCTCGTACATCTGGGACAAAAACTAGCCAAAGCCCTCTCAACTTCCTCTTTCTTATGTTGGATTCAAAAAGTATCAAGTTGCATGGCAATGGTCTGTCTCATCTCACTTTGGAGTTCTTCCATATGATTAGCAAAATCATGCTTGGAGAAGTTGGCACTAGCTAAAAGTGGATTCCCCCTACCTCTTTTCTAAGCTACCCTAGAATGGTTTCTAAACATAGTCTTTATGTCCTCATAAGGTAGTTGGTAGATGTCTCCTCCAGCTAGCAAATGGAGGGTATCTAGAAGGTCTTCAGAGACTCCTCGGAGTAGAACCAGCTTCAGAGATTCAGGGTCAAGCATGCACCTAGCCTGTTTATAGCTAAGTTGGAACCTTTCCTCGTAGTCTTCTAAAGGCTCATCACTTCCCATGGTCATCCGAAAGATCTCTCCCTTTGTTTGCTTTTACCTACAGTAGTCTTGGTATTTGTTGTTAAAGGATTGATGCATCTGAGCCCAAGTTATGATATTGTTTATAGGTAACCCCATGAACCAGCATAGTGCTGCATCCTTGAGGGTAGAAGGAAAGAGTTTCAAATTTTGCTCATCCTCGGCATAGTCATAAGTTCGACAAAGGACAACACACTCAAATAGGAAGGTATCAGGGTCTTCAGTGGTCAATCCATGGAAGTGAGGTAAGGCTGAGGGACTTTTGTTTTTCATTTTCATGTCCCCATTGGTCTCTCGGATGGGAAAGGCACCTTCTATTCTCTCCTCATCTCCTATACCGTTTCTATGTTTGGCCATGGTCTCAAGAGGAGTATTCTTTCGCTCTTCTTCTGTTATAGGATATTCGTATATCTCTGGAGGTTCACCTATAGGTTCTTTTGGATCACTGCCACCAAAGAAGAGAGAAGGGTGACTCAGTGATGTGGTGGGGGTGTTGGGTAAGAATTTTCCGATATTGTCTCAGTTCCTATGAGGCATGAAATGAAAGATTTTTGGTTGCTTTTGTTTTTTCTCTGTACCTACAAAACTGAAATAGATTGAACTGCAACTAACTAAAATCTATCTTGCTGAAATGAAAATGTGGAATTGAAATGAAAGCAGGAAAGGAATAATCTATTTTGTTGAAATGAATTTTCAGAGATGAAATGCTAATCTACGCTTGTAGAATTGAAATGCCAGTCTAGGAAAACAAGAAACTAGTCTACTTTTGCGGAAATGAAATTGCAGAATGGAAATGAAATAAACTACATAGCAGAAGGTTGTAGTAGAAAATAGAAGAAAAGAAGCAATCATAAATACTCTGATGCTTCCCCGGCAACGGGGCCAAAAATATGGTGGGCTCCAGTATTGCAGCAATAATGCTACAACTCCTCGGACTCCCTTCTTTAGTTTTATCAACCCGGTAGTTCGTAACAAACTTGGAAGCGACGGTGCTATATGCACAACTACTAGCTCTTGCCGCGATTGTCACTTGGTCAGCTGGCACAAGTCTGCTAGGAGCTTAAGCCAACTTCTATGAGATCTTAGAAGAAGCTTTTTAACTGATGGACAAATGCTAACTCAAAGGAGGCTAATCCACTTGCAGAAAGAAACTGAAAAGCTAAAAGGAAATGCAAACCCTAGCAAACCCTAATTTTACCAGCTAGCCCTACTGATGCAAAAAAGAGGATGAAAGTTACTGAAAGAGATTCCATTGACTTCTAGGAAGGTAAAATGCATGTGACTAAGCTACTTCTACAGTAAAATCTGAAAAAAGAAAAACATATTTTTGTACTTCTGAGTAAGTTGTAAGAATTATCATGCATGTGCTTTAACTGTTTTTGACTGTGCAGAGATGGATTGGTGAAAGGAAATGCTTGTAGGAGGTTGGGAAGGTTAGAAGAGGGCCTAATGGGTCCCTAGTACCCTTCTAGAGAGTTTCACAGTGTTTGGATATCAAGAAACTGCTTCCGTGAGCTTCTACAAGAAGTCTGCAAGGGTTCTACACAATGTTTTGTAATTTCTATAGGATGTTCTACAAGATGTTCCGAAAGGGAATTTTGGAGTGTTGATGGAGGAAGAAAGGTGAAGAAGTGGGTATGGAGGTGAGATAATCATGTGAGGAGGTCCAAGACATGGTGGAAGGAGTTGAGGAGTGGTGAGGATGGTTGGGTTTGTTCAAGGAGGGGTAGAGCAATGTTGCCCAAAGATATGGCAATTAGGGAAAAGCGAGAGAATGTGGCAAATGTAAGGCAAGAATCCAAGTTAGAGGGATGGAGTAGGTGGGATTGATGGAGTACGTGTAGATAGAGAGGTATTACAGGTTCTCTGCAAGTTATTTGTCAAATTGAACAAACAAAAACTCGAAAAATCAAGGACCTAGCTACTTTAACCTAATCTGAGCTAAATAACAGCAAAGAAAATGAACAGAATTTATTTGCAACGAAATAATCTGAAATAGCTATGCAAACTAAGCAATCATGAACTTGAGCATGTAACCACAACTAGTATCAACTTCTGCAAATGAGAATCTAACACTAATAATTGCATGATGAAGCAAAGACAATGTTTTTGGTGGCAGCAAGGACACCTTGGTCCTAGCTCATGGTCTCACTGAGGGAGAGGTGAGACCAGGGGTGCTTGATAGCCTTTTTCTAAAGATCTTCTCTGTTATTAACCTATCAAATCAATCTAAACATGAAAAGCCTTTTTAATCATCAACAATGATCTAGGTAACCAAGCAAGATTCTAATCTACTTAATAGAAATTATTTTAGCAAAAATGCTAAAAACAAATAACAATACACAAAGGAAGCCTTGGCACTTGGGTTGGGCCCAACCCCAAGAGCTACAGGCTCCTAAGAAAAGCTCAGAACTGATGCAAAATAAAGCTGCTTTCCATTACTCAAAAATAACCATGTCACAAAGAAAGTTGTACAGCAGCAACTACAAAATGAGCTGCAAAAATAGCAGCACTATAGTGCAAGATACAACTGTTCAAAAAGTAACCTATGAAGGCTAGAAGCCTTCCTATTTATGTACTACGAGGGTCTCCAACAGCCCTCCTTAATTCAGGGGGCTCGACTGCTCAAATTTCCAGTGATCAGCCACTTTACACAAAACTGCTCTGCTGCCCTTGGGAATCCTTTTCGGTGGCCTGGTGAACTCCAAGCTAAGGGTGGAGATTTCAAGGAAGGGGCCATTTAATGTAGGAGACACACTTCCTAAGAATCCTCACCCTTGTTCCTTCATGCTTGGTTATCATCTGGCTCATAATTGCTTGCCCTTGGTCCAAAATTTATCCAAGAAATTGCAATAACCACGTGTTAGCCTTCTTGGTCAAGTGACTATTCTCATTCATTCTACTAACATAAATATCCTCAAAAACATGCATAAACTATGAAAAATGGTGGATTGATGAAGAATAGTTAGGAAAAATGAGCCTAATATGTTACCCAATTCCAGGGCTAATCACTTATTTTAGAATATAATGATATAATTAGTGCAGTGATATAGATTAGAGAATTCATATAAACTAAATAGAAGATACATATTTATACACATTAATCTATAAAAAAGTCAAAATACTTACTTCAGAATATATTTTAGACAACTAGTTATATATATAACTATATTTGTTAGGCCACTGAATTATCATGTTTAATTCACATTCTCACCCTATGCTTACTCATAGTTTTCATTGTTATTACTATTATTTTGCACAATTCTTAGGCTAGTAGCTTAAAATGGAGCATGGTCACATAAGTGTTCATTATTTGACCTATTTCCTTTATTTCAATAATGTTTGCATCAAAATGATTATTGATGATGATGCTTGTCTTTTTTTAGGAACGCATATGAAATGATGATCAAAGATAAACATGCATCAACAATTAATTGCACTTAGTCATGTTCCTACATCAACACTCCTACACTAGCATTGTTGCACTAGAGAGCAACCAATTTGGGACTTCGACATTTCGGCACACTTCCGGGGTAAACTGAGGAAGGTTAATGTCCAAAATGATGTTTTAAAACATTCTCATTAGTTTTATTCCATCGATATTGCACATGTGTGTCTCTAGAACACAATAAACAAATATGCTCAAAATTCACACAATTTTCAAACTTCCACGTTTGGTCTCTATAGGTGTGCAATTGGAGGTGAATCTGGAAAATATGAACAAATGGGTTGTTTTACAAATATAAAAAACTATCTATAACAAAAACTGTTTCTCGAGATTCATTTTTCTCAAAAATTACAACTAGGTCTTTAAGGAAGTTTCATATAAAAAAACATTGTTTTTCCGGAATTCTAGAATCTTGTAAAAAGAAGAAAACAACCAACTTCAGGCTAGATTTCTGAGGAGATGGAGTTGGATGAGACAAATATAAAAGATTTTTTTTGTTAAAAATATAACAAATGAGGTTCCCTCCAATTTTTTTTCCAAAATTTGCAATGGTTAGGAAGATATGCCAATATCTTTGAGGCCAATTTGTTAAAAATATGAAATTTTATAGAATTAAGGAAAATAGCTATTAGAGTCAAAATTCACCTTGTAAATTTTATAAATGGCTTACCCATGGTTTTTGTTAGGGGACGAGATGTTAGTATAGCTTCATATTGTTGGTTTGGAGTTGGAGCATATGGCTTGGGATATAAAGAATTGTTTCAATTTGAATAAAAGACTTCTAATGCTAGGTTTCTTCTACAAATCTATTATTTTTTAATCATTTTGATTTTGTAATTTGATTTAGTTTTAAGAGAGTGAGATATGGATGTGTTATAGAAATTTTTGGGCACTTCAAACCCAATAAAAAATGTCCATAAACTAAGGGCTCTTAAGTCCCTAAAATTGTTGCTTCACTGCCTAAAGGAACAAGGTCAACTGATTACATCATCTCCCAAAAGTTCTCCACTGAAAACCGCTCATAAATGGTCAAAAGTGGACCATACTGAAAGCTCAATGTGGAGGGTGCGATGCATATCACCTTCCCCATGTACAGGGTACGATGCATGCTGTTTTTCTCCTCTATCGGGTGCGATGGTCGGGAATGGACAAATGGCACGGACAAAAATGCGAGGTGGAAGGTCATGGAATATTCTAGAAGCTTCCCCTCTGACACTTGCCACTCCATTTTCAACCAGAGATGAGTAATAGATCATCATTCTCCAAGTGGAAGCAGGAACTATCAGAGAGAGGACACTAATCAAGATCCCAAAAGGTGACTCACCTCTCTGTAATCCTCTATATATGGATCCCTCATCACAGAGATCCAGAGGCTGGAATTTTGTAACTTATAGAGAAGTGTTGTTGGTATTCTGGTGTACATTCACAGTGTTGGGTGATTTTTCTTTTCTTGAGGTGAGGAAGGGCTTCTTCGCTGGAGGATGATACTGGGTCAGAGCTACTCATGGTTGTAATCCTCTTGCTACTTTTTATCTAAATAAAGCTATTCTTGTTTCCTTCCATATTCTTGTGTATTTGTTTATATATGCTTGTATATGGTTAATGCACATCTGATCCTGCATTATTTATGAATTTAGATCCTTGTTTCTTTCATAGTAGTATGTTGCTATGATTCTACAGGTCCTTTTGCAGACAAAGAGCAAGCGGCAAAACTCTATCAAGAAGGAGAGGAAATTAAGCACAAGACTCAGGTTGGCCCTCTTGGTTCTCCTCTCATCTATTTTCATAAAAAGAATCAATAGTAGACCTTGATTGTTTATTTCTAAGATAGCCACCCATCTTAGTTGGAATAGCAGCATCCGTGTGGACACTATTCCCATATAAGAAAATGGCGACTCCCCTGGGGAGCGACTAGATTACTTGTTAGCCTATCTATCCTTGTTTCTTTTCTAAACATACAGACGGAGCCTGAAGTCAAGCCAGCTAGCCCTCAAAATGCATTTTTCATACAAATGCAAAGTAGATAAATGCTGCTTCAGTCAGTCTCTGGGTTTTGTTTATGAATTAAACAATAGATCTACAAGCAATCTTATTGCCCTGAGTGGTGGCTCTAGTAACCTCTTAGATCACCCCTGTGTTTTACATACATTGATATGTACTTATTCAGCTTAAACACCTGAACTAAACTGCAAACTATGAGTAAAGTGTCGTTCAAAGTCTCGCACTATAACCATCGCACCTGCCTTCAAGGCAGCCTATATGCATCGCACTTCCCGAATGGAGTAGGTGCACTGCATACTGAGTTCACTGTGTAACAGGTGCGATGGTAGGGGAGGATTGAATTTTCCCTCCAATTGTGGAATTTTGTCACTGTTTTCAGTCTTATTCAAGAGTTTTTGCTATCTGTAATTAGTGTGCTTCTATGAGTACACCCTTCTCTTGCATTATTCCGCCTCCTTAGTGCAAAGAGCTATAAACATTTTTTATGTATTGTGCGTCGTTTTAGTTCTCTTTTGCAAAAGGTAGCATAGTCAAACTGTCGTCTCTAGATCTGAAAGTGTCGTAGCTATCGTTTTCAGTTTTAGAAAGCAATTCCATTGTTTTAGATAGTCGATTATATAGTTACTATTGCATAGGGCTTGATTTATTAGTTTTAAAGTGTTGAAAAGCAATTTCCATTTCAAAATTGCAAAGTGTCTCTCTTGCTTTCACTTCGTTTTGAAAAAGAATTATGTTGAGTACAGCCGCTTTAAAAGTAATTCAGTTTGCACATAGCTTTCTTAGTGTCATTTACACATTAAGAGAGATGAAAACCAATACATGCATGTGTGTTTGCATTTTGAATGCTTGGCTTGATCTAGGACGGTGCATATTAGCGTGTGCTCATTGCTCTGTGAAGAAAAGATGCTTGACTTTCTTCCCCTTAGTAGCTAGGATTTTCATTGATGAAAGAAGATAAAACGTATGTTTATCATCATAGATTGCATTTAGGAATTATACATACATCACTTGGTGAACCTGTAAGGCAAACTATTAAGCAAGATCAACTTAAAATAAATCTCAATGAATCTAACAATGCGTTGGAACTTAATGCACAACATCTAGAGGTCTAGGCTAGAGACGTATTCCGGCGTCGTAAAGCTTGGTAACTTTTGCTTTCAGTGCTGGTTGGGTGATTGCTCCACTCTGAGACGGTAAGTGCCAGTATGGACTTGTGCTCCCACGTACCGTCACGTATATATTGGGAGACCACAATATGCTGCATCCTTTATCCTCAGGAAGCCATGTCTGCCGCCCTATCGATCGTAATGCACTGAACATAGCATTTGGGAAGATTGAATGTCGTACCGTAAAAAGTATTCTGCACTTTTACGATTGGTTTGGTAATCCTCTCTACCTAGATCTCCAGAGAAGTCCATTTTTCTCCTTTTCAGACTCCTTAAAGGAAAAGGTCCTTTGAGCGCTTGTCACTTCAAGCTCAGTAAAAATTGAAGGCAACTAGAGTCATCTTTTGTTTTTTCTCGACTCTTTAAAATTGAAAAAACAAGTTGTTTCCAAGCGTCTAAAAAATTATTTTAAATCGGAATAACGTCACAAATTCCCCCGTTGATCTTCAGGTTGAGAAAATGGAGTCTACCAACCAAGGATTTCCCCGTGAAGGAAATCCTAGTCCCTTCCTATCTTGGGGAGATGTTGGTCCACCCCATATGACCACTTTGTCACTTCCAGGATTGATAATTGGTTTATCGGTCTGGCTCTTCTCTACCTCTATCGTTCAGAGTCCCACAATTCCTGAACAGTCTAACCAGCAACTAGACGACACTAGAGTTGCCTCCCAACCTTCTACTTCATATGATTCTCCTTCTCCTCCTTCCTCTTCACTTGATAAAGCCGATAAAGCTAAAAGTCAAGTAACTGAGAAGAAGAAGAAGCAGAAAGAGAAAAAGGAAATGAAGAAAAAGGAACCAAAATCGAAAGAGAGCAACCAAGTATCGTCGAGCAAAAATCCACACACAGCACATTCAAAACCTAAATCTCCTTGCATCATTTGCAATGGAGACCACTATCACCGAGATTGTCCCTGCATCCCTCGGATCTTAAGGGACGGGTCTCCTCATTTGCACCATCCGGTAGCATCAACCTTTGGCGATCATGTTGAATGCTCACCGTCAACCAGTGAAAGTGAAGCACATGGACAAAGAAGGAATCCTAAACTTCCTTGTAAGTTGTGTGAAGGCGATCACGCCGTCCACCTTTGTCCCTTCCTTGAAGAGGCTAAAAGAGTTTTAGATAATCGTCTGGTTTCACCGTTACAACTTCCTCCTAGATATCAAAAACTCTTGCTGAGCCCTCCACCGATTGAAAATCTGGCCGGCCCATCCTTGTGGTCCGCCAAAGCACCTATCGTCGAAAATGAACCCTCAGAATCCATACCAGATGAAAGTCAACGGGTCGATACAGCAGTTGACCCGGTATTGCCTTTAGAGTATTCATCTTCGAACGATACCATCACTGAAGAGAAAGAGAACGACACCGTTCAAATTCTTTTCATCAACACCGACTCCAATGAGCTTGGGGGCAGTCCTCCCATTCCTTTACCGCAGGAAGGAAGTTCATAAAAGTCCTACCCAGCCGTCTATTCGGTCCCACCACCAAGCAACCTAGTTTTTTCCTTTGACTGGAATCTGCTAGGCAGACCCTGTTTGCTAGCCAGTGTACCATTCAGAATTATTGTACAAGCTTACATAATGGTCATGATTGGTACCATCATTGATGAAGGGGCTTCTGTGAGTATCCTTTCCTCAACTGCTTGGAAAGCACTTGGTTCGCCATCGCTTTTTCCTTAAATGAGAAATCTAACATGCTTCGACAAGGGAACCAGTCGACATTTAGAGATCCTTCCAAATGTGCCCATTACTTTAAGAAGGAAAATTGTTCACATGAACATTATGGTAGTTCAAGGACCTTTAGATTACAATCTACTCCTTGGATGCGACTATATTTATTGCATGGGAGCCATCATCTCCTCACTCTTTAGAGTAATGTGTTTTCTGCACGAAGGCAAAATGGTCAAGCTCGTAGACCAAATGTCATTCCCTAGTTCACACATCACAAATATTCAAATGCCATCCCTGAATGGTCTTTTCACAGAAGAAATGCCTCATCGGTCTCCAGTCCGTCCACCTAATGAGCGCGAGTGATTGGGGAAGATGTGACTAAAACCAAGGGGGCATGCACCCTAGTCTGTTTGGGCAGAAAAACTCTTGGTATAGGGTAGGTTTCGGCGAAGGATATATGACTAGTCTGATACCCATCCGTATATGAAAATGGCATTAGACCGGATAAGATACCTCTGTTAGAAGGTAGGCCTTTCCTGATAGAACAAATGTTTTGTCTACAAATTGAAGGGTAACCTGGAAAAGGTAGGCCTTTCCGACAGAACAAACGTTTTGTCTGCAAATTGAGGGGTAACCTGGAAACTCTACTTCACTATACCTAGGGGCATGCAAACCTTCTGTAAGCAAGCGAGAAACGACAAGCTAACGTTATCTCTATGATTCCGATGACTTCAACCACCTAGACCGGGTGAGTGGCCGGAACCATTCACCTTTGCAAGGGTAATCTGCACACCGAAAAAGTAAAGGAAAAATTTTCCTACCTAGCCTTGATGGTGATATTAGTAGTTAAATGGAGAGGCATATTTGTTCGTTCCTATCATGCACACAAGAGGCTTTGGGGAAAAGCTTCAAAAGGTGCAAGCTCCATAAAAAATGGCATCTTGAATGAGATGTTTCTTATCATATGACTGGCGAGCAATGTTGTCGCAGAGTTCAAGCTCGTTAAAAAATAAAATCTCCACGAGCAGTTTTAGCGCATAGTTCAAGCTCGTTAAAAGTTAAACATAAGTCATGAGCAAGTGTTTCTCCCCACGTTTAAGCTCATTAAAAAATGAATAGGTAAATAACCATTGTGAATGCCTTATCACCAGCTTTTGAGCCTTGGTCGTGTTCTC
>APFE030983329.1:0-14433 GCA_000404065.3 Pinus taeda
TAGGAATCTTTTCTGATCTAATTCATGATTGTGTAGAGGTTTACATGGATGATTTTACAGTTTATGGTGATTCATTTGAGGAGGCATTAGAAAATTTGGAAAAAGTTCTTATTAGGTGTGTTACACAGTAAAATGTCACTGTCACCTTGTCAGTCTCCCTACTGTGTCATAAATTCACATTCACTAAACTCATGCTCTCTGAAATGGCTAAAAACCCTCTTTGCCTAAGTTTATTGGATCATCGCGACTGTTCCTAAAATAACCGCGCTGACTGGCGGATGATAATGTAACTGGTGCGCTGCCAGCGTGGAAGCACACGTGTTTTCCGCGCTGGTCGAATTTCACAAACAACGCGCCCTCCGCTTGTACTAGTTCGCGCTGACCAGACCTCTCCTGTAATTGAGTTGCGATGCCAGCGCGCCAGCCCAGTTTTGCACTCGCGCTGATCCTGTTTAGGCGAGTTTGTTCTAACAGCCATCCTTCTAGATGACTCCAGACTTGGCTGTTAGCATTGTAAAGGTCGCCATCCTTTCTCTGGCATGTCTGTTCGCCTGGTCACCCACTTTTCTTGGGGGAGAGCTCATCCTTTACCTATTCATGGAGACTCCTTCTCCTTTATAAGCCTCCACCATTGCCATGAGCAGCTAGTTTTTGGAACATATAGACTTTGATATAGAGGAATTCTTAGTGCATTAGTGCTGCTCTTTGTAGGCATTTGGTGTGGTGTGTGAGGATTGCTTTAGAGCTTGAGGAAGGTTATGAGTTTGTTGCCTTGTATGTGAGAGAGAGACCTCTTTGACTTGGGAGATATACTTCAAAGGTGAATGTTTGGGAGACATGCTGGCTGGACCCTCTAGAGAAGGACTCAGCGTCAGGACTTTGGTTGTACCTTACTCTATTTTCTGATTAATAAAGATAGATGACTACTGTTATGGTTCCATTCCCATTTGTTTTATGAATGATCGATGTGAATTATATCTTTCCTGACTGATATATAGTTGTTGTTAGTAGATTTTACGCTTGTCTTTGTTCTCTCTTTGCTTGTGCAGGTGTCCATCCGCGAAGATAGTGGAGGACTGTGATCGGCCGAAGCGAAGGAGCGAGAGGGTCATCTCTTCATCAAAGATAGCGTTGGAATCCAAGTAGGTTTCCTTTACCCACTTGTTAATTACAACTAGGAACCTGCAGAGTAGCATTGTTTGATTGTTGCTAGACCCCTTTTGGGCTAGTAGGGATCGCCTCTATCCGTAGAGGGGATTTACCTCTCCAACAATTTGGCGACTCCGCTGGGGAGCTCGCTTGTCTCTTTGTAGTTCATCCTTGTTTTGATTTGATTATTACTTTCTTGTCAAAGTTTGGGGATTGATTTGCTGTTGATTGGTTTCATGGTTCATCCTGGGAACTAATTTAATCGTCTTGAAATCTTTTTGCCTTGGTTTGGGGATTTTTGGTTCGATTTTGATTGTTTTTTAGCCTCAGCGCGTTTTATTTCAGAACAGCTGCGCTGACATCGCACAGTCACTTCTTTGTTTTCCCTGTCATCGCGTTTATACATTTAACAGTCGCGCCGACCCTGTTTTCGGGCCAGCGACCTTTATTCGTGTCCTTCCGTGCTGACAGTGCAAAGTTGCTACAGGCGCTTCTTTGTCATCGCTCTGTTGCTGAGGGGTCACCCGCGCTGATCCTGTAAAATTCCTTTCTGTCCAAATTGGCTTCCTAAACCTCTTGGGTTGGCTGTCCCCTGCTTTTTCCACTTGGCTTTTGACTTGTTTATTTTGTCTGAGCTATCACACGCTTGCTTACGAAGCCTTGTTTCGCGAGGGTTCGTTGGTTGCTTGTTTTCGGTTTCTACAAAAGCCTTCCTTTTTGCTTTCGTCTCTTGGTTCGCATTTTGTCTTGACTTTTGTAGTTGCTGAAGTGTGTCGGATCGTCGTTTGTCTGGTTTTGAACTCTTATCCTTCGGGTGTTCGCTTTTCTCCATTGATTTCACACTCAAACCCTAGGGCATCTAGTGGCCGTGTGTGTCAAGCCTCCCATTCGAGATCTTGTGTTCTTGGTTGACCAGCCAACTTCGTTTTTTGTTTTCACATTCGTTTGGTGATTGTCGAAAGTGTTTGATCGTGTTCCAAGTGATTTGCTTTCCTCCTTTGAATTCCTTGGTGTCTTGTTGAGCTTAGATCATGTAGCTCATAAGCCCTTGTTTTCCTTTGATTTGGGAAACTGGTTTTTAGTGACTTGGGAATTGTCTTGTGTTTGCATTGAGTGATTTTAGTTTTTCACTTAGTGTCGCTATCTCTCTAATTCATTTTAAAAGCACCTTTATGTCATTGAAAAGAAAAGCAAACTAGTGTCCTTTGCATTTAATAGTTGAAAGGAAAGAGCATTTCGTTGTTTTGTGTTTTCAAAAGAAAAGTTTCATTTCCTCGCTATTAGTTGCATTAGGTTGCGTGATTGCTTGAATTCGTTTTGTTTGGTTGGAAGGTTCCCGACTTTCTTATAGTTAGAATTCATCGAACAAAATGATGATCTTTGGCATGTAGTTTCATTTAAGTGTTTTTGAGAGATCATACGGTAGGACCTAAAACCGAAACATAATTCAAGATCAACCGTAAAATAAACCAAATTTATCTAAAAATGCATTGGAACTTAACGAAAACATCTAGAGGTCTAAGCTAGAGACGTGTTCCGACGTCTTTAAACCTGGTATCTTGTCGTTGAGTGGTTGGGTGATTCCTCCACGGTGAAACGATAAGTGCTAGTACGGATTGGGCTCCCACGTACCGTCGCGTATATATGGGGAGACTCCATTAGGCTTGCATCCTTGATCCATAGGAAGCCGAGTCTACCGCCTTGTGAACCGTAATGCACCGAACACAGCATTCAGGAAGATTGACTGCAGTACGTAAAGTCCTTGGTTCTCATACGATTGCCAAGGTGTATATAGCAGTTTTACGGGTTGCTTGGTAAACCTTTTTACTTAGAACTTCCAGAGCAGTCACTTTTGATCCTTTTCAGACTCTTTAAAAGAAAAGGTGTAAGCGAGTGTCTTGTCACTTCGTGCTCGTTAAACATTCGAAGGCGATAGAGTCATCTTTTCGTCCTTTTCTCGACTCTCGAAACATGAAAAGGTCAAGTTTAGTTCCTGTGTCGTAAAATTTATTTGGCCTCGACAACATTACTCGGTTAAATCTTTTGTGCGTTAGTTTTGAGTAGGTTTTATCGTTAGCTTGCTTAGGGACTTTGTTTGGTCATCCTGGCGAATCCATCGACTCCGTCTTCTACTCCAAGTGAAGAAGGATCTCCATCTTCTGTTGCCCCCGAAACTCCGGTCTGTGACGCTCTTCCCATTGTTCCGAGCATCCAGCCATTGAATTCTCGAGCTCCAGAAGACGATTTCTACGAGTTCTTTTACAACCCTATTTGGGAGCCCTCTGACGAGGATTATCCTGCCACTCCTGTCGGTGCTCCATCTTCGATGGCTTCCTCTGATATGGGCGATGCTTCTCCAGTGTCTAGTGGCCCATCCGCTATGTCGAGTATAGATACTCCCATTCTGGAAACATCCCCCATTATCTCTACGCCCTACACTGTTACATCTTTGGGTGTTACGGTGCCGGCGCATTACAGGTCATTGCAGGATGCTATGAACTCGGCAGCTTCCTCTTCCGTTTGGGGTCAGAACGTCGTCCCTACCACAGGGCCGTTCGTTTCCCAAGTCCCCCATTCTGCTGTTACAGCAGTCCCCTCCAACCCGACCGTTTGTGTCGCGGCATCAACTCCAGTTGCTAGTACGGTCACAGCTTCATCTGCTGTCGTTTTTGCCACAGGCCCATCTCGAGTTCCAACGCAGAGTGGTGAACCGTCCCCTTCTTCTCTAGTTGTGCACCCCGCAAGTGGTGCTCCTCCTGCTTCTGAGTATATGACAGAAGAGGAGGCATATTTTGATTACTTGTGCAATGTCCAGTACCCAGGTGGTCAAGGCCCGTACTATGATGAAGAGAACCATTATTTGTACACCTCCCTGCCGGAAATACCTTATGATGAGATTTCCGTTCCATTGAATGTGGATTGGGGTACCACCGGTTATAATGGTGGCCAATACTACCCAGGGCAAGGACAGCAAGGACCACCCTACCAGGGTCAATAGCCCTACGTGCAGCCTAATCATGGGCAGCAGTACGCAGGTCAAGGTTACCCAGGTCAACAGGGAGGCCCGCAAGGACAACCTCATCAAGGACAACCTTGGGTCTCTAGTGATCCGGCTTTTACGTATCTTGGGCAACCTTCTGGTAACCAGGGGCAACCCAATGCCCAACAAGGTCAACAAGGCTACCCTTCGGGGCAACCTTATGGGAACCAGGGACAACCTTACGGGCAACAAGGCCAACCCGTAAACCAGCAAGGTAACCCTTCTGGGCAAGGGGTCCAGCCTTACGTGCAGCAAGGCTGGCCTACCGCTCAGTGACCCTCTGGTCAACAGGGACAAACTTCGGTTGCGCAAGGGCAGCCTCTCACCCAGCAAGCTAGACCTTCTGGACGAGCAGCGCCACCCCCAATCCGACCAAGACAACCCTCTAGCCAGACGGCTCAGCACACAGGCGGGTACCAATCTCGACCTCCTATATCAGGTGGGTATCAATCCCAGTGTCCTCTTTCAGGTGGGTATCAAGCCCCGCCTTCGTATTCAGGTGGGTACCAATCCCGACCTCCTTACTCAGGCGGGCATCAATCCCAACCTCCGTACTCAGGCGGGTATCAATCCCAGCCTCCGTACTCTGGCGGGTATCAGGCCCAGCCTCCATATTCGGGTGGGTACCAATCCCAACCCCAGCATTCTGGCGGGTATCAATCCCATCAAATTTCGCCTCATTCATAGGCTCAGTACGGATACCAGCAACCCCAGGGACAAAATCCATATATCCCGTACCAGAATTACCAACAGCCGCAGGGTAATCCTCAACCGAATTATCAACAACCTGCTGGCCAATATGGTAACCAATGGGGTGCTGGGGGGCAGAATCAGCAACCTAGTTCCGGGAACAACCCCTATGGACAAAATCCTTCTGGACAAGGCCCTTACGGACCTGGTCCGTCGGGACAAGGAGAATGGGGGCAACCGGGAGCCGGGTGGAATTCTGGTTCCACCTCGTATCCACCGCAAATGTCTTTTAATCCACAGTTACCATTTTTAGCGACGTTGGAACTGCCTGACGTGTCCAAGTTAACGAACGATCCTATTTTACACAATCCGAATTGGCCACCAGTTCCAACTAAGATACCTAGTGATTGTCCCAAATTCGATGGGAAGGCCAGAGAGGACCCTCAAGCTCATGTAATGACGTATCACTTATGGTGTTCGTCGAATTCATGGCTCGATGACTCGATCCGACTTCGCCTCTTTCAGAGGAACCCTCACTGGTTCGGCAGCAAAATGGTATATCGAATTGTCTCGTGCATCATTCCATGATTTCAATTCACTGGCTATGGCATTTTTGAATCACTTTCAATTACCCATTCGGTATGAGACGGGGACTCACCTCCTTACGTCTCTTAAGCAGGACACTGCTACGCATATCTCCGATCATATCCATGAATGGAAAAGGCGTCGCAGGTTAATCAAGTTTTGGATACCTTATTTTCTCCTCACCGACTGGTTTCCAACTTCCTTTGTCCCCCAGATTGCATGGGACATTGCCATGGGAGCTTGCGTAACTGAAGAGCAAGCGATCGCGCGAGCTCAGTACCTAGACTTAGTGTATTCTCGGTCTGGTACTTTGTATGATTATTTTCCAAATGCCCCTAGGCCCGGTACATCCAAGGCTCTGCCCAAGCCATCTGTCGATGGAGTCATTGGCTCTGTAAACCAGGCCTCTAAGAATTCATCGAACTCTGGGAAGCAGAAGTCTAGTTCACCCAACGAGAACTCTTCCCAAGGCATTGTTATTTCCGGTAACACTTCCGAGGTCAATGCCGTTCAGTCTTCTACGACAGGAAAAGCCTCGAAATGCAAGAAAAAGGAGAAGGGGAAAGGGAAGAATAAGTCCGATCAACCCAAGCAGGAATCATCTAAACCTCCTGGTGAGGAAGGAGATAAGCGCAAGCCTAAGTATCCTTGCCTCATTTGTGAGGAAGACCACTATACTAAGGACTGCCCTAGGCGGGCCGAGGTTAGTCGGTTGTTGAAAGGTGCTCAAGGGATCCCTGCTGTTTTGAAAGAACCCTTTCCCTCTCAGCAAACCCATATGGTAGCTGATCCTTCTTCATCCTCTCCTTTCGGTTCCCAGGTCTTCATGGCTGGAACTATTCCTATTCATGTATCGACTTGAGCTAAAGATTATCCGTCGTCCGCCGGGAAGGAGCCAGAGGTTCCCTCAAGTGCTCCTCCGTCCAGCTCTGGCCCTCTCCATATTGAGAGACTGAGTGTCGAGACGAAAATCCGACCCCCTCCCAAAGGGGTACTCAGGAGGTCTTCCTATAACCCGAATGCTCGTGCTGCCCAGCACTATAGCATCGTGGAGGACTTAGCGTAGGATCCGTCTGCCATGTCCGCATTAGAGGTCCTTCAGAGCTGCCCCCCCCCAGAGGAAGTCCCTGCTATCGGCTATCGGTGGCATAGACCCAGCGGACTCGGATTTAATCACTTTCGATCTCGAGAGTCATGTTCCGCGACTACCTCATCAGATAGCTTTCCTCATACAAGTCGTCATCAATTCTAAAACGATCCATCGTACAGTCATTGATGAGGGCGCCTCAACCTGTATCATGTTTGTTGCATGTTGGAAAGCCATCGGGTCTCCGACGTTGAGTCAGTCCCTGACGACCTTGGAAGCTTTCGACGGGAGAGAGTCTCGACCATATGGTATCCTTCAACGGCTACCGATTACCTTAGAAGGGAAGACTGTTGAAGTTGAAGTTGAAGTTGTAGACGCAAGTCTTACCTATAACCTTCTCCTGGGCCGGAGCTGGACGTATGCTATGCGTGCTGTGGCTTCGTCTCTCTTCCATGTCATTCACTTTCCCCATCAAGGGAAGATTGTCACGGTCGATCAACTCTCGTTTTTCGCTTCCTCTTCTGAGGGAAACGTACCCTTCGTTAAGAATACCTCAGTTCCGTATGAAAATGTGGGAGTCGGGCTCTTTAAAGAACCCGCCCTTATGGGTGTTTTTTCCCTCCCACCTCCCAACTTCGCCTCGATCTCTATGATCTCGATTCGTTCTGATCCTTGGATTCTTCCTTCCATAGACCAGCTAGAACCCTGGGGCGAGGTGATGCCGTTGAGCCCAGCCGAGCTCAACTACATTGAAATTGTCGCTGCATTGGCTTCTCCTGATGAACCCACCGTCTCGAGTGGGGTGCTTGACTCAGATGATTTTCCCCCTTGGTTAGGAGAATTCCCCTCCTTGGATCCATTGAAGGAAACATTTCCTTCCGACGAGGCTATTATAGAGACCATGTCTCTGGATGAACGACTGTGGTTCCCTCTTCACCACCGTTCTTCCTTTCTCCCTACCTCCCAGGAAACTCTACTGTGTCTTGCACGGTTTGCTTCATGTCTCCCTTCTCAACCCCTTCAGATGCCCATTCAGATTTATCACACAATGTCGGAAGGAAATTTAGGGAACATCACGCAGACTCAACCAATCGACATCTCTGTCAAGGCAGGGATCGTCGAGAATATTTTCATAGGAGTGACCTGCACTCCAGAGGAGATTCAGGTTTATATCGCTCTTTTTCGCGAATTTCGCGATGTCTTTGCATGGTCATATGAAGAAATGCCCGGTATTGATCCATCTATAGTCGTGCATGAGATACCAACGTATCCCGGGGCCAAACCTATTCGCCAGCGTTTGCGTCCCGTGCACCCCCGCAAGGCGGCAGCCATCAAAGCAGAGGTGGAAAAGATTCTTAAAGCTGGATTTATTTATCCCATCCCACTGACAGAATGGGTCTCAAATATTGTCCCTGTCGATAAAAAACAGGGCACCATTCATGTCTGTGTTGATTACCGCAACATCAACAGAGCTTGCCCTAAAGACAACTACCCCACTCCATTTATTGATCAACTCATTGACGAGTGGGCGGGTAGCGAGATATACTCTTTTATGGACGGATTTTCTGGTTACAACCAGATCAACATAAGACGGCCTTCATCTGTCCCTGGGGCACCTTCGCTTATAAAAAGCTCCCCTCCGGCCTAAAAAATGTCGGCGCTACTTTTCAGCGTGCGATGTCGTATGCTTTCCATGATATCAGACACATCGTACAGCCGTATCTGGATGATCTCCCTGCTCATTCAGCTAAACGCACAGACCATCCATCGCACCTTCGTGAAATCTTCCTTCGTTGCAGACACTATAATATTCGCTTAAATCTGCACGAATGTGTCTTCTGCGTGGAATCAGGTCGACTGCTCGGGTTCATCGTCTCCCGAGAGGGCATCCGTCTGGATCCCCTTAAAGTCGAGGCAATTGTGAATCTTCCTCCCCCTTGCCTTTGCGGCAATTACAGAGTTGCAAGAAAAGCTAATTTTTAAGAGGTTCATACCCAAAAACTATGCCGAAGTGGCAAAGGGTTTTACCCGGTTACTGAAGCGTGACACCCCATTCTGATGGGATGCCATAGCCGAGGAGTCGTTTGCTCATCTCAAAACTCTCCTGGTTTCCGCCCCTTTGTTACGGCCTCCGAATTACCATCATGACTATACGCTCTATTTGGCTGCTGCCGACACCACTATCGGCATGGTTTTGGTTCAGGATGATGATGATGGCATCAAGCATGTCATTTATTATCTTAGTCGCAACTTATTAGACACGGAAACTCGATACGCATATGTCGAGAAGTTGGTTCTTGCCGCGGTTTGCGCCGTCCAACAATTCCACCACTACATTCTGTTGTGTACTACTACGGTGATTTCAGATTGTAACCCCATGACTTATATTCTTTCACGACAATTGCTGGGGGCCAAGTACGCAAAGTGGATCATGATCCTCCAAGAGTTCGAATTGGAATTTACTGCGGCCAAGTCCAAGAAATCACTTGTTTTTGCTGAATTGCTATGCTCCTTGCCATCCGCCGCTACTTCCTCACAGATAGAGGAATCGATTCCAGATGAAACTCTTTTCCTGATCAGCACCCTCGATCCATGGTATGGGGACATAATTGTCTATTTGCAGACGTCCTCCTTCCGCCCCGAGACTTCGAAAGATGCTCGTCAGCGGATTCGTCACCAAGCTCAGCCTTATCGCATAGTTGGGGACACCCTATACCGCCTTGGGGTTGATTCAGTTCTTCGTCGATGTCTCACCTTCGAAGAAGCTGAAAGAGTTCTAAATGACTGCCACTCCGGTGCTTGTGGCGGTCACATGTGTGGATATGCTACTGCACAAAAGATCCTTCGTGCTGGCTACTTCTGGCCTTCCATCTTCAAGGACTACATTCTCGCCGTCCGTTCATGTCACGAATGCCAGATATACCAGCGGAAGATGCGTGCCCCTGCTGCCCCTCTGCACCCCGTAGTGACCGTTGGCCCCTTTGCTAAGTGGGGGATCGATTATGTGACATGTAACCCTCGCTCGGCCGAGGGGCATGGTTACATCATCGTTGCTATCGATTACTTTACGAAATGGGCCGAGGCGATGCCCACATTGTCAGAAGATGGTCATACGGCGACACAGTTTCTTTTCAACCATGTTATCTCTCGGTTTGGAGTTCCACAAGCCATTGTCACTGATCACGGAAAACATTTCCGTAATCATATGATGGTCGAGTTGACAACCCAACTTGGACTTAGGCATGATAGTTCCTCTTCATACTATCCCCAGGCGAACGGTTAGGTTGAAGCCGTGAACAAAGTCTTTGTCACGATGCTTCAGAGAACTGTTGGCATGCACAAGTCTAATTGGCATTTGATGTTGTTTTCCACATTGTGGGCCTACCGGACCTCCGTGAAGGATGCCACCGGCTTCACCCCTTTTCAGCTAGTATATGGGTTGGAGGCAACCCTTCCAATTGAGTGTGAGATTCCTTCACTCAAATTAGCCGTCGAGTTACTTCCCGAGACTACTCCTGCAGAAGAGCAGCTTCTTTACCTGGAACGACTAGATGAGACGCGTCGTCTAGCCTCCCTTGCTATCAAAGCTCAAAGAAGCGAGTGAAAACTCACTTCGATAACTCGGTTAATCCTCGCTCTTTCGTCGAAGGTGACTCGGTACTGCTCTACGATCAGGCTAGTGATAAGCTAGGAGCAGGAAAAATCGAGCCAATGTGGCATGGGCCCTACATTGTAAAAAGAGTTCTACAAAAAGGCGCCTACGAGCTGATCGATTATGAAGGCAATCCCATGGACAGGCCCCGTAATGGGCTATATCTTAAGAAATATTACGCCTGAGTCCAGGCACTCTCTCACTTATTTTTTTACATGCATATGCTTTTACAGTGTGTTGTGTGTGTGTGCGTGTTTATTTGATTCTTGTCTTAGTGTGTCGGCGTGATTGCTGCTGATTGTGTCTTTTGCTTCTGAACAGATGTCTGGATCACCTTACGTTGGTTTCGCTGATGGTGCTTCCCGCAGCACTCGAAATTTGTCGTCTGCGGCATGGGTGATCTACGATCCTCATGGTGAGTTAGTAGATATTCAAGGTGTGTGTCTAGGTTGCACAACAAACAATGTAGCTGAATATAGTGTTGTAATTGAATTATTAGCCGAGGCGATTAACCTTGGAATCCGCTCATTGGTTGTAAATTTAGACTCACAGCTTGTAGTCCACCAACTCAATGGACAATATTCCGTCAGAGATCATCGCATATTAAGGTTGTATTTACGTGTTAAGTTATTGGAAAGAGATTTTGATTATATTACTTATCATCACATTCCAAGAAGACTTAATGCTGTAACTGATGCATTGGCTAACTATGTAAGAAGCATAAGATACAATAAGAAACACCATGTATAATAGATATTATATATATATATATATATAATATATAATATATATGCGTGTGGCACACTAAGGCGCTCAAAAAATAAGTGTACATGTCTCATAAAGCCGACGTCCTCAGTACATCTGAGACGTATGTATCTCAAAACAGCAATGGAAAATAAAACCTAGGCGTCTACTGTGGTGGATTATGCCCCCTGTAGCATGCCACCGCTCGGGCCACCCGCCTCAAAAGGCGATGCATCCTGGGTTCTACACCCACTGTATGGATCTGGGCAGCTAAGGGGACCTCCTCGATCCCCTGATAATCTGGGACTCCTCCCAGTAATCCCTCCAGATTGTGAACCACGGTCTCCACCTAGTCACCTCCTACAGGAGCCAAGGCCAAGACGGCAGCGCCTTGCCCCTCCCTCCGTGCCTCTGGAGCCAGACCAAGGGGTCTCACAGGTCCCACATCTGCACAGCATAAGCATCTATTAGGACATGTACATGAAAAAATCCAAAAACATCACAAAAAATAAAAACCAAAAAGATCAAGTGTGTACCTCCATCATCCCACGGCTCTCCCGCAGGCAGCGGCATATCAGGATCAACACGGAAGTCGATACCGGCATACGGCCAGTCCTCGACGAAGATAACCTAGCAATCTAGCCACTCTCGGAAAAAGACGCCCCACGACACTGAACGACCACCACCTCCACGTGGCATGACCCGGGACCACTTGATGGCCCTCGGCTCTCGTGCACTGTTCGGCGGATCCAACACCATGGCCTGCAGCCGAAGGGACGACACCCGCTCAAACATGAGTGGAAGAAGAAGCGATCCATAGCCAAACTACTTCGACTCTCCACGTCAACAACTACTCAATTGCCTCTGGTCACAGCGGCCGCCCAGTTGAAAATCGTGGGCTATAAGCACTCCAGAGCTAGCAAAAGGTTGGCCTTTGAGGCCTCGTGGTTCACAAGGCTGACGGATGCCCGCGTCACTAAGAAGAGTATAGTGTGGAGCACTATGTCAGCATGTGGACCAACACCCACTGACGGGATGCTGACTTCCCGCTCCACGTTTTGACCGCCTGTGGGCATACACGGGCCATCAACTGATCAAGCGTCTCACCGCTAGGTCGCTGCCCCTCCAGGATGGGTATCACGCCTCGGCGAGATAATCCAGTCAAAAAGTAAATATCTGAAGAGTCGAACTCTATATCTCGGCCTCAGATGGTGAATTTCCCATCCACTGGGTTCCACGCTCGGATCAGGAGCTCTAGTAGGTCCGGCTGAGCTCTCAAACGCGGAGTAAGGAAAAATTTTTGCAATCCGCATGCCCGCATTGCATTGCGGCATTCGGCATCGGCAAAAGCGGCTATATCTGCATTATCATGGTCTCTCTCCTGCCATGTAAAGGCCATTATGTCCTGCAAGATCACCGAAAAGTCATTAGGTTGCCTGCATTTGGAAATTGTCCGTTTAATTTTAAAAAATCAATCTTCACGGCACCAGCGCGACTGTTTCTAAAACAGCCGCACTGAAATGACGGCCTATGTATTTTTCTCTGGGTCAGCGTGGAAGGACACAGGTTTTCCGCACTGACCCAGAAAGTGGTGCGTGTTGGGAAAATCGGTTAGCACGGACCCGATGGGCGAATCCGCACTGACCGAGAGCGCACCAACGCTCAAAAAATTTGGCCAAATGGCCAAATCCCACGGTGAAATTGCATGAAAATGGAATCAAAATGGAGCGCAGGCAAGAGGGACCTACCTGGAATCAACGGTCAGAAAATCGGCGTCCGGATAATGAAGAATTCGCTCCGTCAACTTTGTAGTTCTTCAACATTCTCCAAAGCTCAAATGGTAAAATGGTAAAAATGAATTTTACAAACCCCTATTTATGGTAAAAATTCCTAATTTGACTATAATTCTTATGAATGTGCGTTTTTTGCCATAATTTTGCCATGAATTCAATCCTGATGTCATTTATTATAACATAATGCACATTTTATTATGTTTTTCAACATATCGAACGGGTTTACGCGGGTGTTTCCCTTGTGCAAGTCTTGGAACCGGCGAAGTCACGGTGGATTTATAAACACTTGGTCCAAAAAATGTCGTCGTTAAGCTCTTTTCCGACACAAAACAAGAAAAGATTGCCGAGCCTCCTCTCAGCTCGTCAAAAGGAACGAGAGGCGGTCACTTTTAAGCTCTTTTTCGACCGTTTAAACCAACAAAGATTGCCAGGTGTTTGTCGTTTCGCACTCGTTATCAGTTCTAAAACAACGTGCTTCTGACCGCCTTTTTACTTTTTCGGGTCAAAGTCACTACATACGAAAAGTACTCCGCGGTCGTGATGATCAGGCGATTCTTTCAAGCATCATTTTATACTTTTTCGGGCTCGAGAGACACAACTTTACGAAAAAGCACCCCCCTAGAGTTTTCTTTTCACTGTCTTTTCAAACTCTCTAAACATGAAAAGACGCCAAGTTCTTCCTTTGTCAGACTCGTTAAAACTTAATGACATCGGACCCATCGAAATGACACTCTTCAAGCATATGCTATCCCCGTCAAGCTTGTCATCCAAAAATAACCGGGGTACTCGCCAGAAATGGTGGCGGAAATAAAGGAATCGTAACCGTCGTCATCGGCAGTATGTCGCTCTTGAACATGGCACTATTTGCATTCGTGTCTGGGTGGGGACATCTCATCTTGCTTCACTTTTGCCTCCATGGGTTTGGGATATCCTATTTGGCCATTCATCTGCTCATTGTCCAGTCACCATGACCTCTGATCATTTGACCCCAAATCCGTCATTGTGCCGCCGATATGTTCAAGAGAAGTTGGCCTCTGCAAGTATAACCTCCCTTTGATATTTCACACAAAGCGTATTGTCTCTTCCCGTCTCGTGTCGATGATGTGGGAATCATTATGGCCCACCTTCGACAAGATCACTTCCTGTCGACTTCAACTCATTATCCAGGAGTGACCTAGAGACTCCCTTCAGGTACCTTGGAGCCTGCATGCCTTAATGGCAGGTTCTTCGTGTTCGACGCGAGGTTTTCATCATTGGCCTCCGATCGGATGACTCTACGGGTGTTTGACGCCGGCTCATTCATTCACATGTCGTGGATTGTAACTACAGTACCTTGAGGACCATCGTCATCATTGGTGGCCCCTCTCGCGTCTGTTAACGGCTTTCATCATTGGCTGGTAATCAGATGATGTTCAAGCATGTTCGACCTCAACTCCTATATTCACATGTTTGAACTTGTACTTTGTTCGGGTTTGGATGGAGCGCAAGACCCTGGTTCTAGTTCATTGTGGGCCAGGTTGCGATTTTGTGGATTATCATTACATGAATCGTTGATGGATGGTTGCGACCATATCTGAGTCTTTTAAGGATGGCTGCGACCATACCTCTTATCATTATGGTCTCTTCAGCTGGGTGGCTGCATCCATACCACAGACCTTCTTCATATGTCTTTTGGATGGCTGCGCCCATGCCT
>APFE030983330.1:2964-18329 GCA_000404065.3 Pinus taeda
CCTGTATTTATAGTGTTCTAGAGGAAGTTATTCCGTTCCAACATCAATGGGATACTCCCTCTTTTGGATGGGGTAGCTCCTCTCTTGATGGGATAAGTTCCTCTATCATAGGGATGCATGAACCATCTGGAAGCGCTCAATACACATCAAACACTATTCTAGAAGGCTCTAGAGAAGTGACCACAAGTAACTTTTTAAAGATGAAACTCGCGCCTTTTGACCTTTCCAGGGGTACGCACCCATCCTTTGGCTTACAGAGCGTACAAGTACGCAGGTACAGTTTGTTTGGAATGCGTACACGCAGGCAAGGTAGAGAGAACCTGCGTACCCAGAGATAAACATGTTTATAAGTGACTTTCTCTCTTTTTGAAGTTTGACATGAAGAGCAGAGGTATGAGGCTTGACAAGGAGGATAATATGACTATTGATGGAGCCATATTAACTGCAGATAGTCATGGTGACAAATTTCAGTGTAACAGTCATGCTGAGGAAGAGCAGGACGGGAAAGAGATGAATCCAAGTCAATCTCTTTACCAACAAGGAGAGGGTCAGAAGAAAGCCTCTGATAACCAAAAGGGAGTTGGAATTGAGGGGCTATAAGGATTTCCAAAATTTTGGAAGCTTTATCCATAAGAGGATAAAGGTGAAAAAGATGATTCCCTTCCTATAACCTACAATGGAATCTAATGTTTTCCTTCTTCTTACCATCAATAGTTGTAGGTGTAGCATTGACATGATCTCCAGAGGTCGATGGGGATGGTCGATTAAGGTCTTGAGACCATATCACCAAGACTCCTAGAGTTCCCGAATATTCTCGAAGGAGATGGTCACCCTTAAATAGCTTGCAAGGGAATATGATCTTCTATGGAGGATTGAAATGTTTGTCTACGGGTGTTGCATTCGGAGTAACAACTGCATGGTTGGTCTCTCGCTTATCTAACTTCTTCTTATTTGTCTTCTTCTTCTTCTTCTTAGCCTCCTAGTTACTGGATTTGAAACTTTCACCAAGAGAAGTAGACGAGGAGGGTGAAGAAATAGGTGAAGAAGTTGAGAGGTCAACCTTAGAATCAACATGGTGTTGTTCAGGTGAAGGAGATGGATGGAAAGAAGTTGGGACACTCGGGACCACCGAGGTTGAAAATAACCAGACAGGTAAACCAACAGTTAACCCAGGAAGGGACAACGTTGCCATATAAGGAGCGCAAACATTTTTAAAACAAGGAAAAGAACCAGGACTCCCATCAGAGGGGAATCCTTGACTAGTAGACTTTGGAAACATTTCCATTGGAATCTATTAGTCCTTACAATCTCTTAGGCTGAAAAGGAAATCAAGAAGGGTAACCTCAAACCATTTCAGCTCAATAGCTAGCCCTACTGAGCATGAGAGGGATCTCTCTAAGTCTCTTATTAGTGATATGACTTCAAAGAAAATGAATTTTAGGCTAGATATGTGTATTTGTTTTTTTGTTTGTGAAAATTTGAGTTTTAGTGTTTGCTGAACTTAGGGTTTGGAGGTCTAGGTTGTAAGAGTGCAGGGGAAAATATGAGAAGGAGCTAGATAGCAGAAGCCATGGTGTATTTTGAATATTGTAAGTGTAGTATAGAGGAGAAAGTGTAGAAGAAACTAATGAGCATAAGTAAACATGATTTCATTAGCTTAGGAAGATATAAACATAAGCATGAAAACCAGACATTAGAGCTTGAAAAATAAGAATTATGCATATTTCACTGAAAGGAATCCATAGAAAGAAGAGATATCATGTATATGAAGATGTTTTAACCATTAAAATACAAATATAAAAAGCACAAACACCATGAACTCACTGGACTAGAGTTCCTTGAAAATAGCTGCAACCTTTCTCTTGAAAAAAATGGTATAGAATGCTAGTTTTTTGCCACTTTTTTGTATTTTTCTCCAAAACTGAGCCACCTCTGCAAAATATTAGAAAATGGGTTTTTAGAGGATGGCACGAGCTTTAAAAAAATGTAGAAATTTCCTCAAATGGAGGCCTAAGGAAAAAGTGCAGCGCCAAAGCGCCGCGCTTCTGGAGCACCTAAATTTCTGAATTTAGACCAAAATTTCTCAAAAAAATTAACTTGCTCAGAATTTGCTCAAAATTTGATGGAAGGTGTATTTTTTTTTTTTTTGGTAGCTTTATAGCTTCAGCAAGCATCTCCAAGTTCCCCTTATCCTTTTGGTCTTTTTTGGCCTCCTTGAGCTTATCTTCAAGTTGCTTTACTTTGACATTGGCAATCATGTTTTGAGCTTGGTAGTGGTGCGCCATGTGTCTTAGAAACTGATTATCCCTGTTTGCGTTCTCAAGGAGCTTCTCCAAGTGATCATTTACCATATTTAGCCAATATTTCTTATCTCGATGAACCTCAAGGGCAATCCTATCCTCTAGGTCAAGGTCCTCATTCAACATAATTTGTTCTTGCTCTTCTTACAAAGCTTTCTTGAGGCCTCTTGTTCTTGGTCTTTTCCTCTTTCCTTTACCCTTTGATTCTTTAGGCTCGCTTGATTCCATGATCTCCTTACCTTTGCAACTTGCTACAATAACTTGGCTTTTTCCTTTTCTAGGATCAACTCCTTTTCTTTAAGCTGATTATTTTCCTGTTCAAGGAATGATATGACATATTTTTCTCTTTCCAGATTTATTGTTAGCTCCCTTATTTGATAGTCCTTTATCCCTGATTTTTTGTCACATGTTTGAAGTTTAATATTCAGCCTCTGAATCAACCAGTTCAAAATCATGCTCAATTGTGTCTTTCTCTTTTGCTACCAGTTTCTGCTTTTTTGGTGAAGAAGGTTTGGCCCCTTTCTCTCCATGAGAAGAAAACACAAGCCTCTATCCTTTCTTATACACTTTATTCACCTCAGGTTTGGGTAGCTAAGTCTTCTCCACTATTTTTCTAGAGGACCCCACCTATGTTTGGTATTTTTTCACACTAGGAGACTGAGATGCTGCATTTTTTTCATGCCATTTCAGGGCTATTTCCAAAAAGGCTTCCCAAGCCATACCTTTCTCTACCAACTGGTAAAGGAAAATGGTTTTGATTAGACTGTGATGAAACAAGATTGGGGAGTTCTCTTTGTCCTTCAATTGTATTTTTTTAGACATTTGTAAATGCTCCTGAATAGATAGTTACACATGTTGAGTAGCTTTCGAGAGGTGAAATTCATCAGGAGGCGAATATGATAAGCATACAACCTAGAGAATCTACCTTCACAAGTGAAGAACCTCATTAAAGTCTTCATCAAAGGGGCATATTTCTCCAATAACTATCTGAAAGGCATAAGATGAGTATGTGTTTCTCTGTATGGCATCTTTAAGAAAGGCTTGTAGTATTCAAGATCTAGGCTCATTCATTTGAACCAATATTCTCCATTGTCCGATAACCCTGTTGCAAGTGAGATGGAGGTCACTGAAAAACTGAAATCAACACTAGCAATGACAATAGTTTCTCCTTTTAGCTGAGTTGCCACCCAATCCGTTAATTTCTCATGAAATCCCACCTCGCTCACCCTTTTGCAAAATTCTAGGCAATGAACATCCTCAAAGAATTGTTTGATGAAAGGATAGGAGTTGATTGCATTACAGTCTGATGTTTCATATCTAAGGATCTTTCCTCATTTATGTTGTCTTTTTCTCTCTAGCGAAGATTCTGCCTCCATGATGACACAAAGTCTTGTCCCTTGGCTTAGAAGTCAATAAAATCAAGCTTGCAAGTGAAAAATTGAGATTTGGGAGAGTTTTGAAGGATTTCTAGGTACTTTGTCTTGCGCGTAATGAAGTGTTCCTGAGCGCAGTTCCGAAGCATAGCGTAGTTCTTCTGAGTGCAGCGCTAACCTCTAGAGCATAGCGCAGTGTTTCTGAGCATAACGATTGAATTTTTTTACCAAATTTACCTAGGAAACTGACTTTTTTGCTCAATTGGACGGGATAAATTGATAATAAAGAGTGAATAGAAGGTAAATGAAGGCGTTTGGGGGCTTTTGAGTTTATATAGGGAAATTTACTTCACTTTTTTTTTAAAAAGAAATGGGACCCATCCTCCTTTAAAGACTGATTTTTCAGTTTATGAAAATAGACTTACCTTTACCACTGAAAACCCGGGCTGCTTTTTACTTTCCTGAATGTTGGAGCTCCTTCTTTTGGAATTTTTTGAACATTAGAGTATGAGGAATGTGTGAAAATTCAAAACTCAATTCCTAAGAGTTCTTTGTCATGCTTTATTCACTCCTGGCTTTATTCATGAAAATGATGGATCTTGGAAACCCTAGCAATCTAATGAATGACCTAAGAGCAAATGGAATGATGATGATGACTGACCCATTTTTATTATGACACCTCCATGAGCGTGATAGGTAACCAGCATGAGTGAATTTCCAAAAGATCGACTTCATGTTAACACTGACGAAACAATGACCAAATTTTGCTGTGTAAACCTAGTAACATAAAAAATTTGATTTTGATAGTCTAGACAAGAATAGTAAAAGAATATTTGATCCAGGTGACAGGCTAACAAGAATGACACTAACATAATCGACCTTAAAGAATCACTAAGGAAGACAACTTTAACCAAGAATATTTTATGGGCAGTTAATTTTAAGACATTGAAATAAAACTTTGCCTTTTCATATTTTAAGAGTCGAGAAAAGAGCGAAAGGTGACTCTAGTCGCTTTCGGAGTTAACGAGATACAAAGGAAAAGTGGTCGATGATATTTTCAAATTTAAAGAGTCAAAAAGATCAAAATGAGTACTTAGAATAATCTAGGCAAAAGGGATTACCAAGTAACCATGAACTACAAAATAAATCTTACCTAACTGAAAAGTACGAGTAAGCAATCTCCCCGAATGCTGGTTTCGGTGTATCACATTTAGAAGGTGGCATGCTCGAATTCTTATGGATAAAGGATGGAAACCTATAGGGGTCTCCCTTTATATACGTGAAGGTACAGGGAGCACAAGTCCATACTAGTGCTGTCTAAAGTTAATGACAACTGTGAGGTTTAAAGATGCCGGAACATGTCTCTAGCCTAGACCACTAAATGTGAGTGTTAAGTTTCAATGCTTCCTTAGGTTAATTCAATAAATTTTAACGGTTGATATTGAATTAGGTTTCAATTCCAAGGCCCTAACAATGCCAACTAAAAACTCCTATATGCAGTTGTATGAGAAAATAAATCTTTCTGCGATGAAAGTTAACACTAATTGAGGGATAGAGAGCACACAATTGATGCAACAATCAAATAATGAAATCCTTCACTAATACATATCCAAATGCACTTAATCTTCCTTTAACAACAAAAGAAGTTTCATTTCATTTCCCATGCTTATGATGATGCAATTCTAGCTTCTTAATAAGACTACTAATGCAATATTTTCGCTTAAGTAAACTAGAATGATGTTTTTCTTTTCATAAAATACAAAATGAATCTTTCACATAAAGCACTTTAATGAAAATTTTCACAATTCCGAACAATAAAGCATCAATCAAATCCAAAACAAGATAAATGAAACTAAATGAAACTTCGTCCCTGAATGAAGCAAACCAAACACACAAATGCTTCAATAGACAAACCAAGAAATGTAATCTATGCTCCGGAACAGAAAAGAGACACTCGAAATAAGAGAAAAAACGAGACACTTTCACTCATTCGATTAAAAATGAAGCAATGAAGATGCTAGGACTGAAAGATGGGCTAAACGAAGCAACAAATCAAAAACTTGAAATAATAAGTGAATTAACAAATGTACGGGAATTTACCTAGATGTCCTAGGGTTATAGAAACCATCCAAAAAATCAGAAAAATCAAGCAATGAAATTTCAAGCCAATCAGTCAATCAAACCTAGAAAACAAAGCATCCTAGTCATCTTAGTTCACAGGGAGAATATGCACAGACCGACCAAGAAACAAAATCTAGGAGGGAAAGGCACATTGGAATATGGTTTAAAATAAAACCTGATTTCAACCTATAGAAATCGACGCGATTATTTGACGGGCAGAAAGCACCATAAAGGGCTGTGGTGCGACTGTTTAAGAAGAACTAGAGACAGTCGATGCATCTATCTATAAAGTAACGATGCTGATCGAGGGATTCAAAGAATTGTTTTTTTCTTAAACCACATACACACTAGCTGTTAGCCTCCTGCTGCAGCAGGGTACTCATATTTCATGATTGACATTTTTACAGGCCAAATATGTCATACTTTGCATTCTGCAATGCTCCATATTTGCTAAACAGTCACCAAGGAAAGAATGCTACTCAAAGTTCATCTACTGCATTCCAATTTTGAAGAGTCATTCTAGTTTTGTAGAAATTTTCAGCTAAAGGGAGGTCCAAACAGCTTAATCTTGGTCTCCCTAGGTTTCAATTTCCTGTTTTAGAATATAGAGAATGAAAATCTGTCCAACAGCTTAATTCTTGGCAGATTCTTTAGATAGGTAAGAGAATCAAAGGAGCCCAACTGCTTAATCTGAGCCCTTGGAAGAAATAAGGGTAGTTTGTAGATAGGAAGGCATAAAAAGAAAAAATTGAAATGCTGGGTCTGCAAGTCTAAATGCACCCAAACATGAAGAAGAAAAAATGTTAGGTAAGTAGGTTGGGTAAGTAGTTTTGAGGTTGCAGAATCTTGATTTCTGTTCATTGCCATGTTTTAAAGTATCATCTCTACTCAGGTCACAGTCATCAGGCGGTTTTCATGTGAAGGAGCTCAAATCAGGCATAACTAACTTCCCTTTCTTACTCTTCCCCAAATCATTAACTAATTTCCCCAAAAAGAGGTCAAGATCTGCTTGATATCTCTTAGTTTCATCATTCTCCATGTCATTAGCATGGGTGAAGAACTGCTTCACTCAAAGAGGATCCATACTTTCTCTATAAGGTTCTATCTCCCCTTTGAAGCCTAAGATCTCTGAAACTTAGCGCTTTCTTTTCATCTCCATATTAACTACTGACATTATTATTTAACTCCCTATATTTTCCCCATCCCCCTACTAAAACTATATAGATAATCCCCTTATGTAAATATCCCCTCCCCCTGGTTGAAATATAACCATAAGTACTTCTCTGGGAATTACTAAGTCACCTGGACTTTAGTAAGAACCCTCCTTCTGCATAAATCTCCATTCCCAGGTGTTTGGACCCCTTCCAAAGCACTAAGAAAACCCTTTCCAAATGCTAAACCCCCCCCGCACATTCTTCTTTGGAAACTAATAATGTTTGTTTGATAAATTTCCACCGCGTAAAACACATTTAACCCATTTTCTAAAGTCCAAAACCCACAGCGCCGCGAAAAACTAAACGTTTAACGCGCACGCTATTTTGCTAAAATCCACGCATCTCTCCATTCCGTCCATCATCCGATCGCCCCCCAGAAATCCGACAACCCTTATTTACATTGGGCGCCCTATTGTGGTGGTAGGTTACCACCCGACGTCCGACGGTTTTACTGTCGTACTCCAGGACAGGTGGCGGCCTCCCATTCCATCGGGTCGCCCTTGACAGAACCACCTCCGTACCAAAGGCGGTCTGATGCACAGGAAAAACCGCCCTCCCCTCACGTAACAGGAGCGCCACCTCACCCTGCCACGTCGTCTCCACATCACCTCACACAGCCTGCGCCCGGCCCATGTCACCCTGCCATGTCACCCTACCGTACTGCCACATCACCTTGATGACGTCAGCATGCTGACATAATATCCGTACCAGAGGACCCCACTGCTGACATCAACATGCTGACGTCATCTGCCGTACTGCTGACGTCAGCAGCCAGAAAACTGAAAAATTCGCGCAAGTGCAAAAGTCGAGCTTCGAAGCTCTCGAATGAGAAACGGAGGCAGTTTTCGATGCGCGAAGCACTAATCGCGCATTGCTACGAGAAATAGGCCATATTGGGGAATCTTTAGGGAATATTTTGATTCCTTTGCCCTTTTTTCACCGAAAAAGCCCGAAATTGCTTGATTTTGCCAAATTAAACGAATTTGAAGACAGAGAGAGACCAGGAACAGAGATTAAAGAGTATCAGATCAAATTTGCAGACAAAAAGCACGTCAAAGAGTATCAGGAAGCGGCGAAGACCATCAATGTAGCAGAAAAGTGTATCAGAGGAGATTTTCTCACGGCTCGAGGCAAATCCAACATTAAAACGAAATCTCTGAAAGTCAAGAAGCAATTGAAGACGCATTGAAGGCTCACCAGCACAAATGACTGCACATTAAACTCATGGAAGATCAGTGGGCCAGAACTCAATGCACAGTTATGACAGAACCACTGCACCAAGTCACACATGAAACCTCATCAAATCCACTTGATTCAGTTGCCTCTAGCGCAGCCCAAAGGACTTACTTGCATTTAATTCCAGTAACAATTAGGTTTTAGAAAAATCTTTTTCCGGCAGACCTGTTTAGGTAACTGTAATAAATGACTTCAGATATTTTGCTTATATATACCACCTTGAAAAATGGAGTATGGGTTGGTTGGTTGGTTGATCAGTAGTTTAATCTTTGTTATTCCGATCTTTCTCTCAAGCAGAGACTCGCACTGAAACTGTGATGCTTTCTATAATCAAAGACTGCTGAAAGCATGGATTCTGAAACTGTCTGCTGTGTTTAATTGGTCGAGGAGTGATTGTGGAATTCCTGTGCTTCGACATGGTTCAATAAGTGTTTCTTAACTTTGATTAGTTCTATTCATGTTTGTTTTATCAGAAATCTGCCCTCTAAATTGCAGAAAAGAAGAATAGCTTAGGATTTGCTTAACTGCACCTTAGGCTCAATTTTTGCGATTTTTTTTATGTTTTCATCAGGAATAGTTATGAACATGCATACTTAAATGATCTTGTTTACGCTGTTTCTTTCACTTATGAATGATAATTTATGAATTCTTAACTGCTCCTAGATAACCATTCTTTCACTTATTCCTCCCTGTCAGTTCTGAGGAAAGATTCTTAATTGCCTTTCATCCCTGACCATCATTCCATCCTTCAGCAAATTGATCATTGTCTCATGTGTGGCTATCTCGCTCCATAAGCCTCTTGTGACCAAGAAAACGCACCAGCAAGCCTTAATCCATGACTCCATGCCAATGGTTTGAAACTTATCACACTTTACCTTGCCTCTCTGCTTGGAATTTCTACCTGGCATACACCTTCCATCCAAACAAAACAACAAAACCCCTGTACCCAACAACTAGCGTAAAATCACCATCAACAAGGTTAAATCATTAAGAGAGAGCCCTCTCTGATTGCAGGTGGGCTAGAACCTGCAATCCAAAGTTTGGTTTGTGGTTACCTCGGCTGTATCCCTATAGGAGCTTAGGGACAACCTGAGTGATAACATAATGGCGACTCCGCTGGGGACCTCCTCAGATAAACTCACTAAACCAATCTACAGCTCCACAGAGGAAGAAACCGACCTTTGAAAGTCTTGGTCGACCTGTGTTTTTAGAAAAATTTCCCAAAAAATAGATTAGAAGCTGGCTCCTAAAAAGAAAACGTGCCATACAAGATCAAATCCTGATCCAAATCGCCCAGTTGCTTTTGAAAATCCGAATTTAATCCCTAAGATCATTAGAAAACAAAAGCAACAAGAAGACCCAACTGCTGCGAGTCCTGAAACAGTTCAGCCAAGTAGTGTTCCAACCCCTGTCAAAGTTTTATTTCGGTCAACCCCAAGTTCCCCTGGTTCATCACCCCCTTCTCCAAGCAGCTCTTCTACACCTCCATCCTATACTCCTACTACCACTACTACTCCTTCTACCCCAGTTGTTCCTGTTATCCCAGTTGCCCCAGTTTTTCCACTTAACCCCATTATCATGGCTAATAGATATGCGCCCTTACAGCTGCCTGCTAATCCCGGGGCTATGCCTCAGGACTACCAGGAAAAAATCACCTATTTTGATGGCACAAACTCCTGCACCGCCTTGCAACATACAAAGAAAATGCAGGATTACTTCGAGAGCTATGAAATTGATGATGACAACGTGAGAATGAAGATTTTTGTCCAAAGTTTGACCAGTGATGTCAGAACCTGGTTTAGGGCACTTACATCCAATAGTATATTAAACCCTGAAGCCTTATACCAGAAATTTATTAACAGATGGGAGAAAAAGAAAGATCCCCTACACATACTATATGAGTACGATACTATCAAAAGAGGACCTCAGGAAACGGTTTTGGATTATTGTGCAAGGTTTAATAATGTTTACAATGAAATACCACAAAATTTAAGACCTCCACCTGATCTCGCTTTGTACAAATTCCCTGATGGCTTTGATGCTGAGATGGCATATCAGTTGAGGGAAAGAGCCCCTCAAAGCCTTGCAAAAATGCAAGATGTTGTTGTTAGTGTGGAGGCAAATCTAATTGCTAAAAGAAACAGAGCCAGAACTGAGAGAAGAACCACCTTCAAGGAAGAACCCTCAGCCTTCGATCATAAGCTAGATGCTATTATCAGTGGCATCCACGGGCTAGGAGACAGAGTAGACAATGTTGAGAGGAAAACTTCATGGGAAGGCCAACAGCTCAATGCCATAAGGAACCCGAACTTCAGAAAAACTCAAAACACAAACGCTGGAAGGGCCAGTCCTGACCATGATATTAGGCCTCCTTTCCAAGAAAACTATACGGAGGCATCTACATCCAGTGAGCCCACAGATGGGACTCATATGAACCTGGTAGATTCGGAAAATGAACAGCAAATCTTTCTTACTGAAGAGGACCGAGAATACCCTGATGTAAAACAATTTCACACCAAGTCGGGAGAGTCTTTCAATTTCAAACAAGGCTATGATACTAATGTGTACGAGGTACACAAACAATACAAATTGAGAACAAGGACCATTGATGTCCCCGCATCTAGCAGAACAAAAGATAGCAAACAGCCCAACAAAATTAAAGGAAATGACACCATAACTCAACCAGCTGATAGCTCTGTCCCAAACCCACATCAGGTAATTGTGGAGGATATAACAGACACACAGCCTCCTATTGATCTGCCTCTACCTCCTTCCTCCCCAAAAGAAAATCTGAACGGCACTCTAAAAAATCCTCCCAAAGCAGAAATACCACAAACTGTCATTCATCATGACATTGACATTCCAAAAGAAAACATAGAGAGTATGCCTGAAAAAGAGAAATATGTCGCTATCAACGCCAAGAACTCATTGGAAAAACCTTTCAGTTTAGAAGAAGAGATTGGAAAACTCAAGATATCAATTCCCCTCTCAGAACTTGCCAAACATGATGTATATAGGCAACAAATTCAAAGGTCACTTCAACTACCAGAGGTAAGGGATGATGTAAATGTTTTAGACGATACCCCTGAGCTGCTATTTGGTCCAGAAGTTAACGGAAAATCAACATATGGACCTGTTCCACCTTTTTATGTCAGTCTGCACATACATGACAAGATATTGCATAATGCCATGTTTGACTCAGGTGCCTCACATAACCTTATGTCCAAAGCTGTAATGGAAAGGTTGAACCTTGATGTCACAAGATCGTACAAAGATCTATATTCCTTTGACTCAAGTCAAGTCAAATTTTTGGGCTTGATTAAAGACCTTTGTGTGTCTCTAGTCCAATTCCCCAACAAGACAATCCTAATGGATGTAGTAGTTGCTGACATTCCCACAAAGTATGGCATGCTCCTATCCAGATCATGGGGAGCAAAATTGCAAGGATACCTTCAACTCGACCTCTCTTATGCCACCATATCTATCTTTGGGCAACCAAAGAGACTGTATAGAGAAACATTAATGAAATATGTGGTAAGCAGTGAGGAAAAGCCCCAAAATTTTCCAATTTACTCAATCCATTCCGATATGGATTCTTTTATTTTATTTAATGATAATACCATCCCTCCAACTGATGATAAGTCGTTTATCTTTGGAGCAAGAAACATACATCAATGAGGAATCGGTTGCCAATACCCATGAAATCGTCTCAACAGTCAAGGCAACCAACAAACAGCAAGAAGAACATCCCGAAACAGAAATTGTAAGTCTGCCCAATCCTCAAAAAACTGAAATTCTCAATACAAACCTCAAACAAGAAAACACATGGTGTTTAGAATTTGATGGTTCTATCAACAAGTTAGGAGTAGGGGCATGAGTATGGATTTACAATACACATGATAATCACGCACAAGGCCATGCCTATAGACTCAATTTCATATGTACAAACAACATGGAAGAGTATGAAGCTCTTCTGTTAGGCCTTAAACTGCTCAAAGTCCTAGGAGCTACAAAAGTGTCCATCCTAGGTGGCTCCGACTTGATTTTACAACAAATTAAAGGTAACTTTGTTACTAACGATAGTAGAATGACAGCTTATAGGGCTTCTGCCACCGAAATACTCAATTCCTTCAGTGAATTCAAGCTTGCCAAAATTTCAAGAGATCATAATATTCATGCCCACAGTCTAGAAACCTTTGCTAGCACATGCAAGCTTCCCTTTGAACCAAATCACCATTTCACCGCTAAAATAAAACACAGACCTTCGGTCCCTAACAATGTCAAGAATTGGCAGGTATTTCAAAATGATGCCCAGATTAACAATTTCCTAACTCTTGAGGGTGAATTTTCCAACACAAACATTGACATGGATGCCATGAACGACTCACAACAGCTAGCAGAAGAAAATCACCTGACTGTAACAGCTGTAACAACTAAACAAATTCTTAACCCAACTGTGTTTAACAACGCAAACATAGAGCAGTTGAAACAAATCTGTTTAGAGGAAACAACCAAGGCAGAAGATGAGTTTATTGATCTAAAGAGTAATTTTCTACCTTCCGGCCTTACTCCATTAGAAGACATGTTTGATGACAATGATGTGCCCAAAAAGCCAAAAATGGAGCCCTTGAATGCTGCTATAGAAGAACACAACATGGGAACAGCAGAGCAACCCAAAATGATTAAGTTGTCCAAAAATCTGCCCCCTGATCAAAAACCGAAATACGTGGATTTGTTCAAAGAATTCCAAGATGTATTTTCTTGGAGTTATGAGGACTTGAAGTCCCATGACACCTCAGTGATTCAACATACCATTCCCTTAAAACCAAATAAAAAATTGTTCAAACAGAAACTCAGAAGAATCAACCCCATGCTTCTCCCCCTTATTGAAAAGGAAATAAAGAGAATGTTTGAAGCAGGCATCATTGCACCCATCAGATTCTCTGAATGGGCATCCAATTTAGTTCCCACTAGAAAAAAAACAAGAGAGATAGGACTATGTATAGACTTGAGAAATTTAAACCAGGTCTCTCTAAAAGACCACTATCCTTTGCCCAAAATGGACCATATCTTACAAAGAGTAGTGGGTTCCTCTATAATTTCTTTACTTGATGGATTTTCAGGATTTAATCAGATACTTGTTCACCCGGATGACCAAGACAAGACAACCTTTACCACACAGTGGGGAACATTTAAGTACGTTAAAATGCCTTTCGGGCTGAAAAACGCTGGTGCCACCTTTCAAAGGGAAATGGATATTTCATTTGCCAAGGAGATACATGATTTCCTTGTATTTTACCTTGATGATCTGACCCCATTCTCCAAATCTGACCAAGAGCACCTTAAGCACTTAAGACAAATTTTCATGACATGCAGGAAATATGGCATTTCCTTGAATCCCAAGAAGTCCCTGTTTTCCCTTGAGGAAGGCAAGATTCTAGGGAATATCATATCAAAAGATGGGATTAGAATTGATCCTGAAAGAATTCAAGCTATCCTTCAAATCCCCTATCCAAGAAACATAAAAGAACTGCAAGCATCCCTTGGAAAGATCAATTTCCTAAGGAGATTTATCCCAAACCTAGCTGAGCTAATAAGGCTATTGAGCAACATGTTGAAGAAGGATGCCAAGGTAAAATGGTCTCTTGAAACCAAGAAGGCTTTTGAGAGTATAAAATCTGCCTTAACTCAAACACCTGTCCTCACCAGTCCTCAATTCGACAAAGACTTTATCATTTTTTCCTTTGCATTTGAGCACACTATAGCCGCTGTCCTTTTGCAAAAAGATGACCAAGGTAACGAAAAGCCAATTGCTTTCTTCAGCCGAGCTTTGAGGGATTCACCCTTGAAATATCAGATTATGGAAAAGTAGGCTAATGCCCTGGTCAAAGCCATCAAATATTTCAGAATTTACATCTTATACTCCCACGTGATTGCCTATGTCCCTAACGCCGTTGTAAAGGATATATTAACTCAAGAGGGACTAGAAGGCAAAAGAGGCAAGTGGATTGCCAGCATCCTTGAATACGACATTGAAATAAAGCCCACCAAGCTGATAAAAGGACAAGGCTTAGCCAAACTAATGTTTGAAACAAACTTCCAAGCCTTAGACATTAATCAACTGGACAATGAACCGGAGCTAGCGACTCCACAGATCAGTGAAACCTTTTTGCAATCCCCATGGTATGCTGATATTTGCTTTGTATTTTTAAACCTGTGTGCTCCCCTAGGATTGTTCGGAACCAAGAAAAGATTTTTAAGGATGAAATCCTCAAAGTTTTGTGTCATAGACGGTGCTTTGTTTTGGAAAAATCATGAAGGTATTTTTCTTAATTGTTTAACTATAAATGAAACTAGCAGCGCCATGAAAGAATTCCATGCAGGGGACTGTGGAGGACACTTATATTGGAAATCCACGGCTGACAAGATCTTAAGGGCTGGTTATTATTGGCCCTCTCTATTTGCAGATGTCAAGAAGTTTGCTGTTTCATGCCACAAATGCCAAATCTTTGAAGGAAAAAGAAAATTATTGCCCTTGCCCCTTAAGGCCATTTCAACCGAGAAACCTTTTCAACAATGGGGTCTCGACTTCATTGGAGAAATTCATACCTCTTCCTCAGGCGAGCACAAGTGGATTTTAACATCCACCGATTATTTCACTAAGTGGATTGGAGCCATTCCATGTAGACAAGCCAACGACTCCACCATTATCCAATTCCTTGAGAGCAATATCCTTTCCAGATTCGGCTGCCCTGAGAAAATCATCACTGACAACACTACTGCTTTCAAATCCAAAAAGATGATCAACTTCTTCCATAAATACCACATTACCTTGGGCCACTCCACAGCTTACTACCCTCAAGGTAATGGCTTGGCCGAATCTTCCAACAAAAGCCTCATCAATATCATAAAGAAATTGTTGGAGGAAAACAAAAAGAACTGGCATAGGAAGCTCACAAATGATCTGTGGGCAGATAGACTTTCCACCAAGAAATCCATTGGGATGAGCCCTTATGAACTTGTATATGGCATGGAAGCCAAATTTCCTTCATCTTTGGGCATTCCTACTATTAAATTGTTGCAAGAAATTCAGGCTGAACCAAATGACATGCAGAGAAGAG
>APFE030983336.1:0-11480 GCA_000404065.3 Pinus taeda
TTGATCCGTGGCTTGACACCCGATTGGTCCATGAATTCTATTTAAAGCGCATGGAGGGTCATTTGTAGGTTCACCGTGCATGAGAGAAGCTTATGTAATTTTCATTCTTTTATTAATAAATTGCCTGTAGTAGCCACGTTGGCGCAGGCCGTGGACTGTTTCCCTCTCTGAGGGTTTTAACCACGTCAAAATACTGGTGTATTGATCTGTGATCTGTTTGTGAGCGGTGTCCTTCTGGTGTTCTGTCTGAGGAACTTACCCTGTAAATTCCTACATGTATTTTTGATCTCGAATGTAATGGGTTTATGAAGAAAGAAGTCTTGGAGAATCTATAAGTTAGAGTCAAGGGTGTTGGTAGATAGATAGAGGCTTTGCAGCTATGTGCATAGAGGCCTGGTAGAGTCTGTAACTGTGTGCGTGGATCCCTGTAGGTGAGTGCGCAGGGCGGATTTGGTTGTACTAAAGAGAAGATCAATAAAGATAGGAATTTCTGAATCATTTTGTGTTTTCTTGCGGATCTGTTTATTGCTTATGTTCTGAATTTATGCATTATCTGCTATAATTACGCATACAAGGTTTTATGTTTGAATGTTTGTTTAAAGAATATAATAAAAAGCTCAGATCTATAATAATTTGATTAATAAAGAAAGTGCATCTGCGTGGGTCTACGCAAAAGCCCGAGAGTAGTACAGAGTGGCACGAGGTCCCATACAGATCATGACCCCTCCAAACCACATCTAGACATCCCAAGGGTGCGGAAACCTAGTTCGAGCACCCTTCCCTGCTACCTCGGGTGATACGTCATTCCACACTCCATGGGCTGTTGCCGAAAGGGCCGGTAGCTGCAGGATTTGTTTGGCTAATAACTCTTTCGAACCTAGGTCAGGCCCCAAAAAGCCAACAAATGGTTCTGTTGTTGAAACTAGGATATGACTAAGGGATGTCTGATGTCAAAACACTGGAACCCTACAAAGAAAGAGATTGAAGATTGGTTGGATCAGAAGCTTCACAAGTTCGTGGTTAAGGAAAACAGAAATCCACAGACATCAGAAGAAAGGTGGTTGGATCATTACATATACACAGAGATCCATGAGATCTTCTTTGCATCATTCTTGAAAGAGTAGTATCAGTGGATCGCGAGGCTAGCTGACAACATGGGAAGGTGCAGACTAGATCAACCCATTGTGTGAACTCCAGAATTGGTGCGCAGGCTAGAAGCCTCTGAAGATAAAATCGCACACATAGTAGATCACTGGTTGGATCAGATAATAGGAAGGTTTATCACTGAGTTCATGATAGACACAACTATGAGCTGCAGTGAAGCATAAAGGAATTTTCTACAAGGACTATGGGGTAAGTACATCAAATCGTTGAATACTTGGATTAAAATGTTATTATGTGAAAATCAGATTATGCGCATGTCTGGCATGACGTCGAGCTGAAGGGGCTACCGTTGAACTGAAGGATTAGAGAACAATCCTTTGATTTTTATTTCACGAGAAAGTGAGCAAGAACTCATAGGGTTCTCTCCAAGAAGTGCAATCTAGTTGATTAAGTAGTGCAATCCACTAATACCACCACCATCCACACCATCACCTACTTCACCTGCATCAAATCCACTGAAGGTTAGGATGGCAAGTGTAGTCAAGTTTCCGATATTTAAAGGCATAGGAAATGAGGAACCAGGAAAGTTTTGGTTTGTGGTAAAGGCTGTATGGGAAGCCCAAGGCATAACGGATGATAACATCAAAAACGCTACTCTGGTTAGCACACTGCAGGACGACGCATTGACATGGTATATAAAGTACTCAAGCGATCATCCGAATGTGGGAATACTTGTGATCTAGGACACATTGAACAGAGAATTTGGTCAGCCAAAATCAGAGACATAGTTGGTCATTGGGTTCAAGGAGATCATGATGTTACCTAGTGAAACCCCGTGGGATCTAGATCAGAGATTGAAAAGCACAATCCGCGAGGCTAACATGACATTGACGGATGCACAACACTGTGCATGGTTTGTGCTGTCTTTGACAGCACATCTGAGGAGGGCGCTATCACAGCAAAAGGTCTCAACCCAAGCTAAAGCATTAGAGACCGCAATGAGGTTCCACAAAACCCCAATACAAGATCTGGGGTTGGGAGTTCAGAAAATCCACGTGCAAATACAAAACCTATGCTTAGAGATGCGAAGTTTGAAACAAGGACAAGCACCTCGGTTGAAAGTGTGTGAAGAGGTGTGGTGTATCAAATGTAAGGGACAGGGCCATGATAAGGATCATTGTCCAATATTCACGAACTACGTACTAGGGAGAACAATACCATTGCAACCAGAGGTACATGTAGGGCCAAGCACGGCGCCCGCACTCTGGTGCACGATCTATCAAGTGGGAGGAGAGCATGCCACTGACAACTGTCATCTATTGCAGAACCTGAGACAACGACCCCCCCAGTAGTTATTTTGCAACGTTTGTAGGACAATAGGCCACAATGAAAGAAATTGCCAAAGTTATGAGTTATTGATGGATCGAACACCTACTTACATGATGTAGATGGAGGCGCATGAGCAGGATCCCACCACAACAATAGCGCAGGGCGGATTCCAAGGATGTCGATGGGGACAAATAATCTGCTATAATTGTGGAGGACTGGGGCACTACATGTGTGACTGCACAAACCCAACCAGAGTTTCTTGTCCATACTGTTACCAATTTGACCACAAAGCAGTCGATTTCCCCACGCTAATTGCTCATATGCAGGAAAAAGGGGTGTTTCCAACTACTTCCACTCAAAACGTCCAAATGATGAAGGATGAATCACGTGAAGAAGACCCAATGTGAATATGATGCTTAGAAGTGGTGTAACTATAGGAGAAGATAAGGCGAAGAAACCAGAAGAGAATGCATGGGTTCATAAGGCCCCCACAAAACAACCTGAAATTGATTTGGAGTGTGCGAAGGAAACATTTACGGAAGCTAAGAAGAGCTTTGCGGAAGCTTCTACTTCGGGTAGCAAGGATCAAACGAAGCTAGAGAGGGATACTTCTATGCTAACTACCTTCTTAGAGACATGCATGAAGCTACTATGGGACACTAAAGCAGTGAAGGGATTGCAAGAGTTGATAACTAGGTGCGCAGGATTGGATGAACCTCGGACGGTCCATAAACTAGGCAAGCATGTGTTGCGCATTGGGTGGGAGATGCGATTGACTTCCCAGATTGGGGACTATGAGATGGATCAGGTCATTCTCGACATGGATTCAGATGTGAATGTCCTACCTAAATAGACCTGGGAATGCATGGGCAAGCCCGTACTACAATGGTCTCCTATCTAATTACGGATGGTGAACCAACAAAAGATCTTGCCTATGGGAAGTCTGCAAGGAGTTACAGTAGACATAGAAGGTGTAAGCACACAAATCGATTTTGAGGTCATAGAAATTGTGGATGATAGTAACCCATATCCTGCATTGTTAGGGATAGACTGGGCAATGGATATGAATGAAGTCATCAACCTAAAGAAACGAAAAATGATATTCGAAAAAAAATCTCTCCACGTAATGGTTCTGCTGGACCCAGTCGAAGGGGCGTGCTATACTGAGCCAGTGCATGACGAGGACAGTGACGAGGAACTGGACTGTATCTACCAAATCATAGTGCAAGATGAGGACCAAGTGAATCTGACAGCAGACAGAAGAATCTCATGGGACCATGATAGTTCCTGCACGTTGGACTTAGACAAAGAGATTGAGCGATGGCAGAACCAATTGCATGAGGTAATGACACTAAATAGTAATATGATGGTTAGTTCACTAGACCATGTAACAATAGAGGCAAGGGAGTAGCCAATTGATGAGGATGCCATGAAGGTGGAGGAACTAGTCAACCAATGCGAAACGATGAATCTGAGACAAAAGCCACAGGATGCCCCCGTGGAGGCTTCGTTTGAGACAGTTGCTCAAGAATGGAATATATGCCCAAAGATTCGGTAGAAGTGGTGTGGATGTCAGAGGCAGATATGCATATGAGTTGGATGGCTAAACAACGTAAGCATCCATTGGCAGTGTAGGTTGCAGGGGTATGTTGTGCAGATACCCAACCAAATCAGAATCACAAGTCCGAAGTCACCATAGCAACCGAGTTCACCAGCATCCCGCGACAAATTCAAGAGGGGAATAGGGGGAAGCACGAATAGCGTCCACCAAAGAAAACAACCCACTGGGAAGTTACAGATACCACGGGTTCGAGGGGCCTATAACAGAAGGAAGGTGAATGTGAGATTGTCAGTAATAAGACAGGAGGGAGCCCAGAATAAGAGGGGTAGTAGCAGGCCTTGTGAAAACAACAAACTATGGGCATGGCTACGAAAGAAAAGCGTGCCAGTAGGGGAAGGAATTAGCAAGGTGGAAAATGGCGATTGACAAGTAGGCTGTGCGAGTCTGCACATAAAGGAACCAGGCCAGAACGAGTCTCCCATAGAACTGGAACGAGTTGCGACCCTGCTATCATGGCTGCACCCTCACCTACAGAGGGATACACCCCACATAAATGCACATGGAGAGATAATGGCTACAAAGGCACTTGCAAGGTGCCCGCAGCTCGGGCTAGCAGGAAAGCTGAGATATCGCACCTGGGTTGCGACCACCTGACTAGTTGTGGAAAGCATAGTCTCAGCACCCCAAGCAATTGAAAGAAGGCGGGGCCTATAAACAAGTCTGCGGGAAGGAGGCACAAAAAATAGGTTCGGTACACAGTCATTCGGTCTCCAAAATCACGGCTGCGCCATAGGGGTTGCACTGCCATGCGGAAAGGGTGAGAGATGACCGTTAACACCACTATTCCTAACAAGAAATTCGAGTTACGATAGGGGGTAGTGGGCGGTGGGCCATTAAGAGAGAAGTTCCGAGCAAGATACGAAAAGATTTGCAACCTAGCCGTTATTAATGAACTGAAAGTGGAGGGAAGGGATCCATTCAAAAGTATGAGCTCCTACTGAAACCTGTCGCCAACACTGGGTTATTCAAGATTTGAACCAGTAATGACTAGCGAACACTTGGCTACTAGGCATCCCATGAGTACCATGGCGAGAACTCGAGCACGGTTCACGGAAGAGCTATACTCAACCCAGGAGGAGCTAGATGAAGGAGCTGTGGCCCCTGAAGTTTCAGAAAAACAAGTAGATGATGTGTCCAGTCAGGGTATCACCGAGATTCAGTAATTTATCAGTCACCAAAAAGGGAGAAGAAATCACCACTGAACTCGAGGAGGATGACGAAGATTTGCAAGATTTGATTGCTTAGATTGAAGCACAAGATGAGGATGAAGAGGATGCTTTTAAAATCCCTTCATGACCCCCATATATCTCCCCATGGAATGGGACGACCAAGATACCAAAGGACTTGGATACTGCAAATAATACGCTCCAGACCTTACTTCTTCCAGATGAGATAAGGTTCAATGGTTTGCCACTGGGCTGAGTTTCGAGCATCAAGTTTGAAGATTGGGACCTTATGGATAGCTACAAGTTCCTCGAACTAGTTGAAGACAAATTACTACCGCAGAAGTAGTTACTAGGTGTGGAGAAGGTGGGATTACTTAATCTAAGGTGGATACCCCACTATCACCATGCAACCATCACCATTTTTGTTATCTGGCAGTTACTATGTCTAGTACATGATGGGTATCTCTGGTTGGAGGAGCCGATTCCTATCATAGATGATTTAGTACACTGGATTAAACACTTGCCTATCAAAGGGAACGACCCCACAAACATAGCCGGAATAAGTAGCGATGTGGGTCTCGTAGACACAATGAAGGCTAAATATAAGTTGGAGAAGTGAAAGTGGGGGTATGTAATAGCAAGCATCAAAGACCGAGTGGTGCGAATTGCCACCCAGCTGCTAGGCAGTAAACTAATGAGGAAATACTGCTCAGATGAGGTGCTAGCTCCTGTCATTGTGCTTGCGGAGCAATGCGCAGAAGGGGTTCAATTTAACTGGGCACAATTTTTATGTGATGAATTTTTGACAAATTGTCAGGAAGCACAGGACAAAGGTAAGAAATTTCATTATGCATGGTTGCTACTATCAATCCTTATGGTTGTTGGAGAACTTCCGCAGGGTAGCCAGTTTGCCAGCATTGAGGACAACATACCTGAAGCAGTGTAGTTTACTTCACTTTGGGCTACAAAGGACGCAGTGAGGGTTTGTGAAATCAAGGTTTTTTGGACCTTCATGGAGGGGAGTATCCGGACATGGATTGCTCACAGACTACAGATCTCTCCAACGATATACAACAATTTGCAAAGCACAACTGAGTTCAAAGAAGACATGAATAACTTATATATTCGGGCGCGGAAGGATCCAAAGTGAGCATGGGTCATGCTATCGTTCATCGCAACAAAAGATTCCATTTACAAGGTATTGGTAGGATGGCCTCCAGAGTGGCGTGCCCCAGACAAGGCCATACTAGAATGAATGGCAGCACAGTAGTGAAAAAAGGAAATCCAGTTGTGACTCACTAAATTGGCAGAAAAGACACGTCAGGGACAAAAGTCAGCTTCGTAGCAGGAGGCAACCAAGGAAGTGATAGCCGAAGAAATCATGGTAGAGGAAAAGGAGACATAGGAACACACAGACCATCTTACAGAATCAACCCAAGTTAAGAGGCTGTGTAGCAAGGAATCACCGCATACACGCAAAAAGTCAAAAACAACAAAGGCTTTGGAGAAAGAGTTTATTGACAGTAGCAAATTGTCGAGCACTACCCCTACAAGTGCGTTGGTGGAACTGATGACAGAACAAATGACTATGTTGGGGGATATCAGAGCGCAGTTGCAAGCATTACAGGTGCGACCCTCGGGCGGGGTGTTCCTAAATCCAGCAGAGGACACAGCCGCAGCCGAGCAGATGGCGCGCACCCACATAATGAACACCTTAGTGTTGCGAGTAGGCATTGTCCTAGCAGAAGCCGAGGGTGATGTGCGTAGTTGGGGGTTGAATCTAGCCACTCTTCCTAGAGAAACCCTATACCAACTACAGGATGGGGTAACCACTGAGCTTCATGCCAGGGAAGGCCGCGCCCTCCAAACCTTAATGGAGCACAAGGAAAATCTGGAGCAAGTCATTCTCCAGTGCGATGATTTTTACGCAAACAACCAGGAAGTGGAACAAGCTGTGACGGAAGCTTGCAACAAGGTACCATAGCTAGCTATCCCAACCGAACTTCTAGCAACTGGCAAGATTCATCGCATGGCTGCAGGATTTCGTACGGCCCAAGAAGAGGCCGCGAAGGATTCATGGGAATTAAATTTACAAATTGCAGAGCTAAGATTGAAGGAACAACCACCCACATTCTAGAATTTCGAGAGCGGCACCACGGCGAAATTCAAGCAGGATTGGAAATGATAAAGCATGCTATCCAAGATTTCTTAGGACTGTTAGATCAATCCCTCCTTATGCTCACCTCTCTCTAGGAAGACCCAACCATAAAACAAGTGGAAATAGAAGCATGCGAGTTGTAACAGGCTTATCACACAGTTTGGGGGACTGCACAGACAACCGCTATCATGCAGTAGTTGGCTAAAATGAAGGAGGCCCAGGCTCTCAAGGCACAAGTTGACGCTGCTCGGAAAAAAGAGGTAGTGCTTAAACATTGCATCCAGCCCTGGCTTAACGAAGCATTCACAGTCTCCACCACCATCGGGGGAAACTTAGCGCATATGCAGGCAGTATATGGTCCCTATTGAGCCTCAAACCTGCACTCATTTACCCATCCTCCCAACAACCTTTTCCTACTCATTTCCTTCTTTTGTCATCATTTCCTTCATCAACTTGTTCAATTCATTGCATTAATGGACTTTTTAACATGATTTGCTAATTGTGCTAATGATTGACTGTTGGTTTAGATTTTTGGTTCAAGTGCTGCAATTCCGCAGCTAATACAGGGTTTCCGCAGCTGATCTCTGATTCCGCAGCCGATCCCAAATTCCGCAGCCATTTTCTTGTTTGCTATGATCTAGGTGTCCTCCAGAGGAAAGAGCCACATGGGCAAGTTTGTATGACTGTGTACATGGTGCGTGTGCTATCAGCTCAGCCAAACTGGCCGTCTACACCCCTGGTCAACGTGGAGATAACTCTGGTCAAACAGCAAGGTTGCAAATGGTGGCACGGCTCTACGTGTTCAGTTGGATCACAAAAGTCACAGCTGGCCTCTTCTTTAGCCACAAAGACTGCAGGGGACAAGAATCCAACAGCAAGATTTATTAACCATGATGACCGTTCCCTAAATCCGAGCACGGTGCTGTTGAACGTGTCTTTTGCTTAGCTGTTAGTTAGCTTAGTTTACGCACAGAACAGTTTGTGTTCTTGCTATAAATAAAGAGTTTCTACACGCTGATTAGTGAGTTTTTGGAAGTTAATCTTTTACTACTGCAAACTCTGTTTTAAAGACTCTTTTATATAGCGTTTATGCTCCCCATTGTATTTTATTATGTGTTGATTTAATACCAAGAAGACAGTTATGTTCTTACCTACGTAGCTGACCTTTTAATTGGTTGAAGTGGATGGAGGGCCCCTATCTGCTACAACCATTGTACATTAGCTTTTAAATTTACTTTCCGGCATTCCTTTTTCTTTAATTCACCATGTATATTAATGTACAGTTCTGAATCATGTTGCTTTATGTTTTTGTACTTTTCATGACTGATCAGTGTGTGTTTTTACAGCTTTGTTAGGAGCCCAGGACAGTGTGCTTTTCCTTCTTTTTAACACCAGTGGCATCTGAAGTTGTCTTATCTAAACTGCTGACTTTCACTTTGATTTTCATTAGTTTCCTTGCTTAGTTAGTTTCCTTGCCTAGTTTACTTTATCAAGTTTTGTCAAGTTTCTAATCTCTTGATGGTTCCTTTTATCATAATTCACTAACTTTTATGGGACCAAAATATCATTTAATTGCAGCTTGGTTTATTTAGTTTTAGACTCATATTGCTAATTCACTCCTAACTCTTTTTCACATGATCAATTTAGCTAAAGGCAGAATGTTAAGGGAGAATTAAGTAGTGTGATTTGTCGCTTAATTTTTGCATTGCTTTAGATTCAATAGAGGAGTTAGAGTAGTGTTCTTGCTTTCAGCTGAGTTAATATAGATGTCATTTTCATTCTTATCAGCAGTAAAGGTATTGGACTAGTGCCATTGGTCTTTTTGTTTGATGCTTTACTTTCATTCGAAGCTTTAATTCCATTCCAAGTTATTGTTCAAGTTTTCTCTTTAAAATTCAAGAAGCATTTAGAAATCGCCACATACACACACATTCACTCACTTGTTTATAACTTCATCACGTCACATTAGGAAGATAAGTTAGACAAACTAAAAACGACAAAAAGAAATAGGAAAGGCTGCTTAAGTATATATTGTACACTTCACTTCATCAGCTTACGAGCCTTGGGTTGACAATTTATGATAGCAATTTAGACAACACTAAATTGACCAAACAACAACCAATCTTCAATTCCTTTCATTGTCGGATTCTAGTGATACGACATCAGACATCTCTATGTAGATCCCGGTCCCAGAAACAAAACCATTTGTTGGATAGTTGGGGCCTGACCCAACTTTGGAGTTAATTAGCCAAAACAAATCCATATATTACTAGCCTTTTTGGCAATAGTCTATGGAGCATGGACTGATATGTCACGTGAAGTACTATGGGAGGGTGGTAGAACCAGGTTTCCGCACCCTTGAGATGTCTGAGAGGTTCGACTGGTCCTACTGTTTGTCCCTACGTGAAGGTCACTTTTCACAATTCCCTGTTCCTCACGCCCTGATACACTGCCTTCGCGCAACCCTAAATAGGGGTTGTGGAGCTTCCATGCTGCTAGAGCAATGCTCTGCACTATTACCTAAGATCTTACTTATCTTCCTATATCAGTTAATTACCTTCATCTAGTTGGATATCTTATGTTATAATTAGTTATACAAAACATTCATATAAGTTCGCGCAGCAAATAAATAGTATACTTGCAAATTATACCCAATTATATAATAAAACAGGAAAATATGCATATAAATATGGTAAGCTTCTCTTTATTCATTCTTCCAACAGTTACAGACTTGACCTACCCTATGCACTTAGCTGTAGGTGTCCACGCACCCAACTGTGGACTACTTGGCCTCTACACACTTAGCTGTAGAGCCTTCCCCTACTCTACGACCCAAAGACACACTTTACACTTTACTCAATCACTTAGACTTCTCATGCTCTTCTTTTTCCCCCTTTTCTACACTTAGAGCCTCACCCTATTCATACAATCCCATGGTCCACGGATCATGGGTAGGTCTATTAAGCCAACATCACATTAAAGAAGGAGGGCAGACAACCCTGTGACTCTATCATAATTTCGTGCTCCACGCCCACAACTTACAGAGATTTTACAAAAGGATTTGGTTGAAACTTGGGCTTTAAGCCCCAAAACAAGCCTTGGGGGGATTCCATGCCTAATACTAGCATACTATTGCAAGTTCCCATTTCTTATGTTGTTGCTTATAACACACTTGTAGCCAATTCCGACCACCCAAACTAGGTATTTTCATGCTTTCCTTACCAAGCACCTATTTTCGATTAAACTAAAAAAGAATTGTAATAAATTCATATCATACCTTATTCATAGATCATAAATAAGGTGACATTTGCAGTTCTATTTATTTCATGTCACAACAAGTAAAATTAGCTCCTTGATCAAGTCATCACATAGAGAAGTATCACATCTGGTTAGCTCAAAAATAAATCATCATAAATCATAATCTTAGACTATGTGTAGAAATTTCACCTGTATAATAAACCAATATATGCAATGTCCTAAAGCATAATACTTGTTCTACTTCTACAAAACATTAAGTGGAAGCATAATCGAATTCATGAGCAACAACAAGTAGAAACATGCATAACTGATCAAGAGAAATCAATCACTCATAACATAGAATATATCATTGGGAAAGCACTAGCATAAAACCCTAACACTGTATTATCAATCAAGTGGAAATCCTCTTCACATACAAAAAGAATCATCTCTCAAGCTATCTTTCTCTCTCTGTACTCTGATGATCTTCAATCAAAAGATGAAAATCATGGACTACCTAGGCCACAAGTCCTCCAATATCCTATAATAGATCCTTCTCCATGCAAGGAATACTTACTAGAAATATCCAAGCATCTGATAGTACACTGTCCCACATCTGATCTCAACTCGGTCTCTGACAAAACTGACATGCAACAGTTATCCATGAGTGAATCCTCAGTTATCTAAAATAATAGTTGTCACATGATAAATTTTATTATTTTAACAACTTGTTAAAGTAATCTAACTGGACTTGACTAGTTAGAACTAAGTCAACTGATTCTCTCATTATAGAACTCATATTTATTCCCTCAATCAATGTAGGAAATTAAGAATAAATTCCTCAATTAGTGGGACAACTCACGTG
>APFE030983336.1:11500-32490 GCA_000404065.3 Pinus taeda
CTTGGAGGGTGCACTTGGACTTGCAAACCCTTTGAATGCCTTTTCTTTTTATTGGCTTTTTCTCACATTCCCTATCTAATGCAACCCTTATTCCTTCCAAGGTCCCAGATTAGGCAGTTGGGAACCTTGTTTCTCTACCTATCTACTGATCTGCCAAGATTAAACAGTTTGGACAGATATCATTCTCTATTCTACAACAAGGAAATTGAAAACATGGCATGATCCAGATTAGACTGTTGGACCAGCCATCAAAATTGAGTTTTCATCAAAACTGATACAGACATTGCCTTCTCAGGGAAATATGAGATCTTTGCATTTGTCAAAGCAGAGCATATTTGGACCTTTGATATCCAATCATGAAATATGAAACCTATTGGTATAGGTATCCAACAACGTGCATGCTCACAAAGACTTCAAATTTGAATTTCCTTAACTAATTAACTCAACTAAATTAATTAATTAATTAATATTTCCAACTACTGTTAAGAGAAAAATTAATTTTACTTCCTATAGATAGACTAGGGACTGCTATAAATAGGAAGGGACCCAGAAATGCTACTTTTAGAACTCTTTATTTTTAGAAGTTTCACCTCTCATCAAATGTGGCCAATGACCTCGTTGGCCAAACTGTTATTTTTAGACATGCTATTTTTAGCAGATCTACTTTTAGCACATTCTAAATTTAACATTTTTTGTTGCAGATTTTTTAACACTCCCTCTCAACAATAAAGGCTTTCTCTCGAACCCGACCCTGTAACTCTAGAATGTTCTGGATGCAACACATCTAGCCAGTCCACTTGCTCCAACAACACTTGGAACAAAAACACTCCCAACTGACCACTCTGTTGGGCTAGGAACATACTTTGATGCTGAAGCTCTACTTGTTGCTGACAAGTACTCCCTCTCTGACATATCCACTACTGCAACATCTCCATGCATCTCGTGGCATTGCACACCTCTCTGTGCCACCTAGCACTATGCAAAACACTTGTGCCTCTCACATTGTTGCAACCTGCTAGCTATGTGATGTCCTGGGATTCCCTGCACTATCGCTCTCTTTGCCACTCCATCCACATCTATCTCTATCCAATCAGTCAGTTCCTACTACTCCACATCAAGGGTCCTATAGTAAGGTCTCATCCAAGAGGTTGGATACCTCAAGGATCCTGCCCCTCTTCCTTGGGATGATCACTCTATATCGCCCCACCTCCTACTTGGAGGTATGGCTGCATGTGATCCCACTGCCCACCTAGCTCAAAATTCCCCCCTACTGGAGGCCTTTTCATGAGTAGGTGTCTCTACTTGATCTCCTCTTAGCTTCTCTAGTTTTGGCTGCTCCACAACCTCCTGAAGTTGCTTCACCAATTGTGGCTCCTCCACAATTGTCTGAGACTTCTTCTGTGGTTGCATGTTGAGAGGTAATTTAATCTCTCTCTCAACCACCAAGTATCTAACCCTTGCCTTGCTCCTCAAGGCTTTGCATGCATCTTGTACCTCAAGTTCATGCAGGTTCTTGGCTAGCACACCAATCTATTTCCACTTTCCCGCCATCACAAAATTTTCTAGAAAAGGAGTTGATTTTAAATCAACGATATCGCCCTCATCCGAACTCCGATTCAGCCGATTTTTTTTTTTATTTTGCATATTTTTCCTCAAGGAATCCAAATATGCTATTTATTTCTGAAAATTTTGTATAGAAATATTCAAATATTCTCTACAAACTCTCGGCCCAAAACTCAAAAATCTGAAATCTCCTCTCAGTATACTGTTCTTGCTTGATCACCTGTGCTCCAATACCATGTAGAAATTTCACCTCTAGAACAAAATGATATATGCAATGTCCTAAAGCATAATACTTGTTCTACTTCTACAAAACATTAAGCAGAAGCATAATCGAATTCATGAGCAACATCAAGTAGAAACATGCATAACTGATCAAGAGAAATCAATCGCTCATAACACAGAATATATCACTAGGGAAAACACCAGCATAAAACCCCAACACTGTATTATCAATCAAGTGGAAATACTCTTCACATACAAAAAGAATAAGCTCTCGAGCTATCCTGCTCTCTCTGTACTCTGATGATCTTTAATTGGAAGATGAAAATCATGGACTACCTAGGCCTCAATATATAGGCCACAAGTCCTCCAATCTCCTATAATAGATCCTTCTCCATGTAAGGAATACTTAATGGAAATATCCAAAAATCTAATAGTGCATCGTCCCACATTTGATCTCAACTGGGTCTCTGATAGAATTGACATGCAACAGTTATCCATGAGTGAATCCTTAGTTATCTGAAATAATAGTTGTCACATGCATGCAAGCATTAACAAACTATATTTATTATATTAACAACTTGTTAAAATAATCTAACTGGACTTGACTAGTTAGAACTAAGTCAAATGATTCTCTCATTATAGAACTCATATTTTTTCCCTCAATCAGTGGAGGAAATTAAGGATAAACTCCTCAATCAGTGGGACAACTCATGTGCATACTCACAAAGACTTCAAATTTGAATTTCCTTAATAATTAACTCAACTAAATTAATTAATTAATATTTCCAACTATTTTTAAGAGAAAAATTAATTTTACTTCCTATAGATAGACTAGGGACTATATAAATAGGAAGGGACCCAGAAATGCTATTTTTAGAACTTTCTATTTTTAGCAATTTCACCTCTCACCCAATGTGGCCAATGACCTCAAAGGCCAAACTTCTATTTTTAGACATGCTATTTTTAGCAGGTCTATTTTTAGCACATTTTAAATTTAACATTTCTTGTTGCACATTTTTCAACATTATGTACATAATTAATATTGAAATAAAATATTTATACTTATCTTAAATCATTATTTGCTTCTGCCTTTGTTCTTTTCTCGTTTCGTACACACAATGAATCAATTTCCAAACCTGGAAAGCACCCAGTGCCTTCTTTTCTCTTGGACCACATGCACACACTAGATAGGCTGCCAAGCTTGGAAAGCACCCAGTTCCTTCTTCTTCTAAAGAAACAAGGGGATCCTGAGACTATACTATTGTTGGATTGAAGGGGCCTGACCGAGGTTTAGCTTTAACTACGCCAGCCAACAAAACCATAACTACTGCCCCTTTCAACAACAACCTGCATAGCATAGGTTGCAGTCTCACCTGAAGTAGTGGTGGGGGATGCTAGAACTAGGTTTTTGCATTCAGAGGCCTGTGTGATGGTTTCCTGACATCAGGGAAAATTTTAAGGATGAACCTTTTCTTAAATTTCAAAAACCATGGTGAATCTTACTACTCCCCAAATTGCAAATTATAAAATGTACGTTACTATCTTTCTAAAAACATGCAAATTTCTAATAGTTTTATATATACTTGTATATAATTTTGCAAATTTTTAAGTTAAAAAAGATTCTACCATAAAATTTGGGAAAATCATTTTTTGAAAAGAATGGAGATGGACGAAAATTTGTTTTGGAAAAACCATGGAAAATTATCCCACTTGCGAATATTAGCCCCTAAAATTTTCCATGTCTGATATCCTTACGGCTTAGATTTGCTTCTGTGCAGCTCTAGTCCTTCCAACATAAAACTAATGCGAATCTATCTAAACGACTTCTAGATCTTCACGAAGGTACTTATTTGTACTTATCATGCATAACTATTACAGGTCTACTAGTTTTTTACAGTAAATAAGCATTAATTCACATAAAACATATCATAGAGAAAAGATACAAAAGCTTTGCAGAAGTAAATTATAAAACACATATGTGTCAATTTCGGCCCAAAATAGTATTTATCAAGTATGAATGTTCAATTACAAACTTCTTCTTCCTTTGCACCCAGCTGCAGGTGTCTATACACTCAGCCTACGGACTTTCCAAGGTCTCTGCGCGCTCAGCTGTAGGAGCCTTCCCCTTTCGCCTAAGTACAAGAAACAAACGTTTCCTACCTTATAATATTGCCCTTACAATGATTCTTATAAATTCATTGATTCTTAAACTCACTATGACTCATCTATTTATAGAATTTTCTTTTTAATACCATGGCACGCAGACCATGGATGGGTCTCAAAACAACTCTTTCAGTTACCTAGATAAGGGACTAAAGCCCCTTTGACTTCTACTAGATCTACGCGCCTCTTCCACATTTTGTGGACACTTTACATTCATTACAAAAGGAAACTACAACATTTACTCAAATTTGACTCAATTAACCCCAGGGACCCATTCCCAACAGGCCCCCAAAACAAATTGGGTGTCTCACCCTCGATTCACTTAGTTGGCGCATCTATCTTGTTGCAGAGGCCACTAAACTCCACCCTCAACACCTCTATGTCACCAGAACTCTGCACCATGGCCTATTGCACTCCCTCTACCAACTCTTCTGTATTCGGGCCTTCCATCATGAGGCACATCATCCTTTGTGTCTATTGGAGTGTCCTCAATTTCTCTTGGATAGAAAGACTAATCTCACTGGCTTCCTTTATCCATGGTTATATTATGGCCTTCAGGATGGCCTCTTTCCTTTGTAGCAACTCAATCTGTGTTTGAAGGTGTTTTTCTTCTGTCAAGTGAGGGAAGTGTTGGAGTAGCACCAAAGTGTGTGCAGCTGCCTTGAGTTCATCAAAATTTTGTTGTATCTCCCGGATATCTGTGCCAACATTTTGCACATTTGGGTCCTCCTACAAAGTCGTCGATAGTTCCATTACTTGCTCAAAGATCAATGTGTAGCTTGTGACTGTTGCATCCAAAGTCCCCATGCTCTCCCTAATGGTTGCTTCGCACTTCTCCTAGACTTCTCATGGAGTGGTTGGCTGCAATTTCAACTCAAGCTCTAAGATCTTAATTTGGAACTCAAATGTTACTCAGTCAATCTCAACATTTGATTATGTGACTGCAGCAACCAACTTCCAGATCTTTATTCTTGTTGCTACATCTTCTAGAATGTGAAGATCTGGAAACATCTCACATGCCTATGTAATTCTTGCCTCCAAGCTTTGGCTTCACACATCCATTTCTTCCTTTTCCTTCAATGCTTAAGCCTCTTCTGCAAAAATTTTCTCATTGTTCATATTTACCTCGCTGATAACTGAGAGCGTGTACTACTCCTGGACCCTAAGCTCATTAGACACCCCCTGATGAAGCATGTGGAGGGCCTGAATAGGCAGCGCTGATAAGTTGAGACCCACATCCTTAATATGTATGAGTTTGGCATTTTCTTCATCTATCTTGGCACGTTGTGATCCCTCTAGTAATGGAATGACGTTGAATGTTTGCCTGTCCGACGCTCACCTAAAGTTGACTTGTTTGAATCTACAAGTCATGCAGATCCTTCTGAACGTTCCCTGGTGCCTTTGGTACTGTTGTTCAAACGGTTGCTATAGTTCAATCATTGTATCATGGACCTTATCTTTGATCACATCCAAGTCCCCCTTGGTGAGGACCATTGGATCTACATATACGTTCTTGTCTAATTTCTTCTTCTTCCTGGTTTCGAAATTCATCTCCTTCTCATGCTTTGTGATTCTGAAAGAAGTGCTCTACTCCTTGCCATTGCCTCCTTCCTCCTTACACCCTTCCTTGTCCGCATTATGTTGAGAAGCAGACTCCTCAACCTCCAATATGGCCTCCTTCACAGTGTGCTCCATGTTAGCAACTGCCTTAGCAGTAGCTTCCTTCTTTTTTTGTGATGCTTTCTCTCAAGCAGCATCTTGCTCTGCTTCCTTTTACTTCTGTAGTGTTCTGGCTTGTGCAGAGGAGATTTCTCCACCTTTTCCTGTTCTGACACTGAGATCTGTGGGGTGTAGCCACTCCCCTGGCAATTTTCCCATGACTTCCTATACATCTAAGTGAGTGACCAGGTACGAAAACTTGTACCATACTTTCTTAGGATCCTGTCTTGCACAAATGGATACATTATGAAAAATATATTTTAAACTCTTCCTAGGCCTCGAACTGCTCAAATAGGGTAGGTGACAACCTTGGTCTCTCACTGATTACCATGGAAAGGTCCATCTTGACCAACACTTTGAATATCTTCATCTCCATGACCCTCTCTGTATCCTTTGTTTCCCACAACGAAGCAAACTTCGTGGCCTCTGGTAAATCGGCATCCTATGGAGGGAATTGACTGTTTTGTGGCAGTGTCCATGCAACTAGGGCAATTAAGAACAACATCTAGGCATAGTGGAATTCCTTTCCATTGTCCTTTTCTTCATGAAAAAAAGACTCATTGCAGGTATCTTTCGACCAGTTGTACTGCAACCCCTTCATGCATTGTGCAGCCAATGAAATGACTCATGTTGGCACCTCATCCGTGCGACATTTTCTCATGACCTTGCAAGCCAAAATATGAGTGAAAAACTACACTTACTTGTCTATGATGGAGCGGATGGAATATTCGTGCAACTTATTACCAAGCTAAACTCATTCTTCACTCCATCCACGAGTTTGTTTTCTTTACTCTTACCTCCAAACTCCTCAACTGGATCCACACCTTAGTAGGGAAACCTTGGGTTGTAGTGGTGTTATACACATATTTGGGCACTGCAACCCCAATCACATATGTCCATAAACCAAGGGATTCTAAACTCCTAAAAGTGTTGTTTCATACCCTAAAGGATGGAATTCAACTGATTACATCATTTCCTAGAAGTTCTCCCAGAAAAGCGTTTCAGAATTGGTCAAAACTGGACCATACAGACTACTCCATGCTGAGGGTGCGATGCATCTCACCTGTTACATGCAACGGGTGTGATGCATATTGAAAATCTCTTCTGTAGGGTGTAATGAGTGAGAGAAGACAAATGGTAGAGGAAGTTTGCTAGGTGGAAACTCAGAGAATCTTCTAGAAATTTCTCATATGACACTTCCCTCTCTGAATTCGCCCAGGGATGAGTAAGAGATCATTAAATCTCCAAGTAGAACCAAGAACTATCAGTGAAATGACACTAATCAAAATCCCATAAGCTAACTCACCCCCTACAAATATCTATATATGGATCCCTCATCCTAGAGATCCAGAGGCTGGAATTTTGTATTTTGTAAGGAAGTGTTGTTGGTTTCTCTGTGAAGAATTGTATTGTTGGGTGATCTAGATTTTCATGAGGTGAAGAGGGCTTTCATGTTGGGAGGATGGCGCTAGATCAGATAGCCAGGTTGTAATCCTCTCTTCTACTACTTCTATCAATAAAGTTATTTTAGTTTTCCTCCATATACTTGTATATTTATGAATCTAGTATTTGTGTATCCATTTGTATGGTTAATGCACATCTGATTCTCCATTATTTATGGTTATAAATCTCTATGCTTTGATGGTATTTTGCTGCTTCGACTCTACAAGTGTTCTTTGAAGCGGGGCAAGTGAGAAAGGAGTGGTGAAAGCTCTATCAAAGGAGAGAGGAAACAAGCAAGGAGCCAAGCGAAAGACTAAGGTTGGTGCTCTATGCTTCTCTCTCATCTATCTCTCATAAATGAAAACACAAGTTGCTTTGGATTGTTTGTTTCTAAGATAGCTACCCATCTTAGTGGGACTAGCGGATCTGAATAGACACTAGTTTTCCGAGAAACAAAATGGCGACTCTGCTGGGGAGGGAATAGTTTGTTTGTTTGTTACTTTTGTTTGCTTTATAAACTACAGACGGAATCCAAAGTTAAGCCAGCTAGCCTTCGAATTGGTTTTGCTATGCAACTGCAAAGTTGATCAACGCTGCTTCAGTCAATCTCCGGGTTGGTTTATGAACTGAAAGTATGACCTACAAACATCCTAAGTTCCCTAGTGGTATCTCAATAACCTCATTAGCTCAGCTCCTATACTTTGCGTTTATTGTCTATCATAGACTCAGCCTAAATCCCTGAACTTAGTTGCAAACTATGGGTGAAAACCAAGCTCAGTGTCATCCCTAGACCATTACACTGTCTCTCATTGGAAATCTAGATGCATCGCACCTCCCACGTGCTGCAGGTGAGATGCATCCCTGTTTCTCTTAAGGAAAGGTGCGATGATTGAATGAGACTGTTTCTCTCTTCATATTTTTGTTTTTTCTTCATTGTTTTCAGCTCTATTCAGTAGTCTTGTTGCCTTTGATCAATATATCATTGTTGACACCTTATTCCTTTACATTATTCAGCCTCCATTGATAAGGAATTGTGAATGTTTTTTATGTATTTTTCATCATTTACAGTCCTCCTTTGCAAATGGTAGCTTAATCGAATTTTCGTCTCTTGATTTGAAATTATTGCAACTGTCGTTTTCAATCAAGAAAAAGAGTGTTGTAAAGTCTTCCTCTTTTAGATAGTAAATTGTACTTTTTCCATTATGTTTGATTTGAATTTTCAATTCTTTGAAGTGTCGAAAATAGTTTTCCATTTGAAAGTGAAAGTGTCGTCTTACTCTCCCTTTTCCTTTTGAAAATAAATTGCTAAAGTGTCACTTTGAGGAAAAGTAGTTCATATCTGTACTTAGTTTTCCTTTTGTCATTCTCACATTAAGGGAATGAAAGAACAAATACAGTCATGTGCATCTGCATTTAGACTGCATGTGGAAATTGATTTAGGAAAAGTGCACTTAGAGTGTTCTCTCTACTCTATGTTGAAAGAATCATACTTTTCTTTCCTTAGTAGCTAGGAACTTCATTGCTGAAAGAAAATAAATGAATGTTTATCATTTTAGATTGTATATTTAGGAATTTTACATCTACATCACACAGTGAACCTTGAAAGGAAAAATTATTAAGAAATATCAACTGTAAAAATAAACCTCAATGAACATAAAAATGCTTTGGAACCTAACGCACAACATCTAGAAGTCTAGGCTAGAGACGTATTCCAGTGTCGTAAAGCCTAGTAACTATCATTTTCATCCTAGGTTAAGTGATTCCTCCTCTTTGATATGAAGAGTGCCAATACGGACTTGTGCTCCCACATACCGTCGAGCATATATTGGGATACCACAATAGGTTGATATTTTTTGTCTTTAGGAAGTAGTGTCTGTTGCCCTATCGATCGCAATGTACTTAACATAGCATTCGGGAAGATTGATTGCCATATGTAAAGTCCTCGGTTATTTCTCTATAATTTACCACCAAGCTGTATATTGTAGTTTTATGATTGGTTGATAATCCCTCTATCTAGATTTCTAGAGTAGTCACTTTCATTCCTTTTTTATTCCTTAAAAGAAAAGGCCCATCTGAGAACTTGTCACTTCAGACTCATTAAACATCGAAGGCGACTAGAGTCATCTTTAGCTTTTTCTTGACTCCTAAAAATTGAAAAATCAAGTTGTGTCAAAGCGTCATAAAATTTATTTAATTCGGAATAACATCATTGTTCCATCGTTGGTCTTAGGTTGAGAAAATGGAGTCCACCAATCAAGGATTTCCTCTTGGGGGGAATCCTAATCCTTTCTCTTCTTGGGGAGATATTGTTGCTCCATACATGGCTACATTGTCCCTTCTAGGACTCACAATTGGCCTGTCAGTGTGGCTATTCTCGACCTCTGTCGTTCAAAACATTGTGATTCCTTAGCAATCAAATTAGCAACCAGATGATACTGGAGTTGCTCCCCCACCTTCTACTTTGTTTGTTTCTCCCTCTACTTCTTCCTCTTCGCTTGGTGAAACTAGTGACACTAGAAACCAAGTAGCTAAGACGAAGAAGAAAGGGAAGGAGGAGAAGAAGAAGAAGCCAACTGCGCAAGGGGACAACCATGCATCATCCAGCAAAATTCCACACTATGCACTGTCCAAACCCAAATCTCCATGTGTAATTTGCAAAGGATACTACTATCATCGAGATTGTCCTTGCATCCTATGGATCTTGAGAGACTAGTCTCCCCACTTGCACAATCTAGTTTCTTCAACCTCTGTCAATCATGTTGAGAGTACACCATCAACTAGCGAAAATGAAGTCAATGGACAAAAAGGAAGATCTAAATTTCCTTATAGGTTATGTGAAGGCGATCATGCCCTCCACTGTTGTCCTTTTTTGGACGAAGCTAAAAGAGTCTTGGATAACCATCCTGCTTCACCACAACGACTTCCACCTGGATGCAAGAAACTCTTTCCAAGTCCATCGCTAGTTGAAACTCTAACTTATATACCTCTTGTGTTGGTTGAAATGCCTATCACTAAAGATAAACCCTTTTAGTCCACACCAAACCAAAGTCAATAGGTCCAGATGGCAGTCAACCTAGTCTTGTCTTTAGAAGGTCCACATTCAAATGATACAGTCTCCAAAGAGAATGAGAACAACACCATTCAAATTCTTTTTTTTAACACAGAGTCTGATGAACATAGGGGCAATCTACGTGTTCCTTTACCACAGGTAGGAAGTTCCCCATTTCAAGAGATTCATCCGACCATTTATTTGGTCCGTCCTCCGAGCAATCTAGTCGTTTCCTTTGAGTGGAATCTACTAGCGGGACCCCACCTACCGTCTAATGTACCATTCCAAATCATACCACAAGCTTACAAAATGATCATGGATGGCACTATCATAGGTGAAGAGGCTTCCATGAGTTTCCTTTCCTCAACTGCTTGGAAAGCGCTTCGTTCACCATCGCTTCAACCTGAGATTCGAAATTTGTCAGGCTTCAATAAAGGAACCAATCGACGATTAGGGATCCTTTCAAATTTTCCTATAACTTTGAGAAGTAAAACTGTTCATCTGAACATGATGGTAGTCCAAGGGCCACTAGATTACAATCTACTCCTTGGGCATTGTTAGATTCCTATACCAATAGGTTTCATCTTTCATGATTGATTGGGGAAGTGCCAAATATTTTCATCCTTTTCATGCTGCAAAGGTTCCATATTTTGAAGAATTTCACTATATATAGGTGGTTGACTCTTGTCAAAATTGATGAAATAGCCAGATAGTCTAATCCTAGCTAGATCATGTTTGAATTTCACTTGTCTTAGACTAGAGAATAAAAGTATGCACAAATAGTCTAAGCTTGGTAGAAAAGTAGTGAGGCAGAGAAGCAAAGGGTCTCAACAGCTTAATCTGAGCCCTGGAAGAAATAAGGGTAGACTTAGATAGGAGGGCAGCTAAAAGAAAATGAAGAATCAGGGTCTGCCAGTTCAAGTGCACCCAATGAAAATGAAGAGAAAATGATAGGTATACTAGGTTGGGTAGGCAGTTTTTGATGGTATAAAAGCATGCTTTGTGAGCAATTCGCCCCTTTGGAACAAGTTTCCATCTCATAAAATCATAAGGTACCATGGCAAGGTGGCTACAAAACAAATGGAGCATGACTAATCCCCCTCCCCATTTTCCTAAGAAACACTTACTAACATTCCCCCCAAGGGCAATGAGATCTGCTCATTACCTTTATTCCACCTCATCCCATAGAAAAACTAAGTGAAAAGGTGTTTTCACCTAGGAAAAACAAGCCACATTTCTTGTGTAAAAAGTCTTTATCCCATTTTTGCCAAAGTTTCCTAAACTTCACCACTTGTCATCCTTTCATTCCCCCTTGCCTAAGTTTTCACTCTACAAAACTTAGCCTAAATAATATAAACCCACCCCACATAATCATATTAACCTACTAACCTTATTATATAGCTCCTATGTATATTCCCCTCCCTTACTATGTATAAAAACACAAAAATTCCTAAAAAACCTAATACCCCTACCCTTGGCTAACTATAGTTGTATTTTAAATTTTTTTTAGGGAGTTATTGGTCCACCAGGGGCCAATAACAACCCTCCACGTGCCCATCAGGACTTGTTTGGCCTCTGGCTAAATAAAATAGCCGAAACCCGCATTTTTCCGCCAAAAAAATACTTTTCCAAAGTCCGAAAATACACCAAAAAACATTACAATCTGCAAAAAATTAAAGCGGGTCCCCTGCTACTAATCTACCGCCACCTCCATCACCCGCCAACTGTCCGATCAGTGCTCTCAGATCCGATGGTAGTCGACAATTTCGGAAGCCTCAACCTGCTGAATGTTAGTGTCTGGGGGATGGGCGGTATTTCCGCCGTACCAAGGACGTGCGTCAAGCGCCCGATGTGTTTCGAGCCCCCTCCCTCGAAACCACTTCCCCCCAAAAGCAGTGCGGGGAATACCACTTACCCCCTGCCCGCCTCCCTATTGACATCATGCCCACATCACCTGATGATGTCACCTGATGATATCACCTACCATGTCACCCGCCATGTCATATGCCATGTCACTTGCCATGTCAACATCCATACCCCGCTACACGACAAAATGACGTCATGCTGATGTCATCCGAAAAAAGCGCCCTGAACCCGCCAAAGTCAAAATTTTGGGTAAAAAGGGTGAAAATGTTGGTTTTTACCCATTTTCTATTTGTTTCCTGTATGCACCCGTGCGTGCGAAATTAAGTCAAAAAGACCAAACTCGCCATTCAAGTCTGCCAACCACCAATTTTATTACACGGCTCGACCCCTCGGCCCACCTAGTCACCTGCAAATCGGCCATTCCATCGCGAAAATAGGTATTTACCTCCAATTGTGCCCAACCTTGTTTTTATTGGATTTCATTATAGAATCACCCACAACACCCACAAATTTGAAAAAGAAACACTGTATTTCTGCCCAAATTATCCCAGAACCTCGGTCTTGCTAAATTCACCACAAAATCACACAGTGAGCTAAAATTGAGCTCGTTTAGCCCTGCAAACTCTCCAAGAAACCCCGAAAGCTATCTTTTGCCCATAATTATAGCCCATTGTGCCAAAGAAGCCCATAGCTCCTTTTTTTCCAGCTAACTTCAATCCACAAAGCTAAATTGAAGCCGAAAAACCAGTTTCAATGGTGAAAATCCCAGAAAAATCCACAGAGCCATCGTTCTGCCCATTTTGCCTGCACAAAGTCAAAATTTCCAATTTTAAAAGCAACAGAGCTTTGCCATGGAAGGTCCAGTGGCCTTGAACATCACTCCCCTTAATGCACCCCACAAAGAGTTGGAACATTTGCCCTTGGCTGATAGAGACTATCTAATCCAAGACCTAGTAGGCTACCAAAACCATCTTCAAGCAGTCTGAGAGCTCAGAAATAGTTACTTAAATGAAGACGATGTTTATGGCATTTGAGAATCAAATCTACCCAGATACTACCTCCCCTCTGGGAATATATTCCCTGAGATCATTCACCTCTGTTGTGAGAACTATGAGCCAACAAATAGGGCAGTTAAGAGTCCATCTAGGACTACCCCTTTTTATATCACTCCTGACTCTATAAATTAGATGCTAAACTTCAAACCAACCCACCTCCAGTTTCCTCTTAGCATCAAGTACTTGCTGGATGAAGGTCCCAAACTCTCCAGCACAGAGATAACTAGAATTGCCAAAGTGTTCATGAGAGCAGATCGGCAGCCTAAGGAGCCACCTCCTTTTCACTATGTCTCTTTCAATGAAATGGGTAGATTAGTTGTTGATATGATATCTTTTGTGTCGGGGTTCAAAACAAGTGAGCATATTGATGAAACCATACTGGTTATGATGTCTATCTTTACCCCAGGGCAACCCCCTACTATCAAATACAACTATGCCAAGTTTATTGTCAATAAGATACATGATCAATTGTTGAGGCTAGATAGGGAGGGAATCTTCAAATATTCATCCTATATCTATCATCTATTCTTATATTACTAGCCAAATATCTTCCAATTCCCTAATAGAAAATTGGATCATAAAGCGGAAAGGAGGTCTGTGATTTTTTGGACCCCAATCTTTCATGAAGTCCGCACTTCTCCCTACTCTTATTGTGAGTTTATTGATTTATTTGTATACCTAGTCTCTTCTCTCCTGATGAGAACTCCTCCTCCTAGACTGACACATGATATGCAAAAAATACTACAGCTCTCCAAAAACTATAAAATAGGTGACTGGTACTTTTACCAAAATCACACTATTATGAGGATTTATGGCAGTGAGCTATGCCCCTATAGGCTGCCTAGATATGTGGCAATGAGACTGTTTGCCTTGGAATATTTCAGGAAATTCATCAATTCAGATTTGAGTCACTTCCATAGCACAAAGAAAAAGGCTTGATTGAAACTCAGAGACTAGTTAGGCCCCTTTGTTATGAACAAGAAAAAGGGATGGAAGGACGCTGATGAAATAATGGGTCAAAAATTCAGACTCAAGAGAATCTTTTGGTGGGTACCCTATGACCCATGTGGCTTTATCAATGCAAGAAGGGTAAAATATAGGTTGGCACCCTATGAACACTACAGCATCCCTGACATAGAAAAGTTTGCCAACCAAGATGAGTGGGTGGAGGGCACACTAGCTGAAGAGTTAACTGGGGAAGAAAAAATGGAACAAACCATGAAAGATTTCGAAAAAACTCTTGACTTGGATTCTTTTGGGCTAGTGTCTTTCAAAAAGCCACAACAAGCCAGGGAAAGCTCATCAACTGCCACAACTGCAAAACAGGTTGCCCATGAAAGGACTACACCAACAATAGGGACACAAAAGGAAAGGAGTCGGTAGTTGCAGAGCAAGAAAAAATGGAAGAACAACCTACTACCTCAAAAGAACACAATCAAGGGCAAGCCCCTTCACTACAGACACAAGCACCAGAGGTACCAACACTGCAGACTCCTCTTCCCGAGGAGAGAAGCAAGAAAAGAGACTGAGAAGAGACCACACCTGCAAGTGGGTCAAAAGTGCAGCAGGAGGCTAAGAGGTAAAGGCTAGATCCCCCTGAAGAGGACACTATAGAAGACATCACTGAAAGCACAAGAGGAGAGAGGGCCATCAACCAACAGAATTCTGCTAGCTCTCATAGACAAGAAAAGGAGAGGCAGCATGGAATGGAAGTCTCCTCCTTAAGGTCACAAGCCAAAAAACCATCAGACATCAGGCAGTCATTCATGGGGATTAAGGCTCAAAATGAGTCACTAAGAATTCAGTTATATGATCAAATTCTTAAGATGACACCCTCCAAACAACATAGACTAATGGCGGCCTATGACATCAAGGAGGAGAAAATGATTTTAAGTCATTTCAAGCCCAAGGTTCAGCAGCCACAGTCTGCAGCTGATTACATAAGGACCACTCTCGAGGTCCTTACCAAAGACATACACCCATTGGACCAAATAGAATTGCACAAACAAACAGGTGAAATGGTCTATGCTACACTAGTAGAGAAGGAAATGTTGGCCCACCAATTAAAATATTCATTGAGTAATACATCTGCTCAATTGGATTTGGAGAAGATCTTTTCTCTAGCCAAAGACAATCGAATAAAGACTCTGGAAGAAATAATTGTTGAGTTGGGACATGATCCCAAGGATGCCAAGGGCATCAAAGCATTGATCAAAAATAAGGAGGAAGATATTGTTGCCCTTAGAAAGAAATTGAAGCTGCCTGTCACCATGCATCCCCAAACAACAGAACTAGCACAAGAAAAACCAGAAGAGGATGTCATGGATTTATTGATGAGAATGAACCAAAGGCTAATGCAGACAAAGCAAGAGTTGGAGAAAGCATTGCAAACTAAGCAGGGAGAGTCGACCTCCTAGCCACCTGAAACAACTCCAACAATTCTCTCTGCTCGCCCTACAGACACAACAACAAACCCTCCCATTGAGCCAGCATCAACAACAAGTACAACAACTACAGATGCTATAGCAGCAGCAACAACAGAGCCTGAGACCAACATGAGAATGGAAGAAATGATGAAGGCAGTGAAAGAGCTAGAAGCTCAAATGTCAGAGCTCAAAGAGACAAAAGAAAGACTAGCCAAGCTAGAAGTGAGCTATGAAAAATCAAAAATAATAGTGGCAGAGAAGACGATAGAGGTGAAGGCCCTGGAGAACAAGGTGAAATCATTGGAAAAGGATCTCACCTTGCATAAACCTTTGGTAGACATTAAAATAATTTTGTGGACCAAGATTGGCTAGTCCATTAATGACCAATGGCGATCAATTCAGACAATTTATCAACAAATTGAATTAATAGAAAGGGCACAAGAGAAAATTCAAAGGGCCAAGGCATCATTAGGAAATATTCCTGAACAGGCCAATAGGCTCATCCATTTTTTGAATACGAATACTAAGGAACAATTAACAGCTTTGGAGATCACTAATAGGACAGGCACCATTTTGACAATAAAGAAGGTGTTAAGGATGAGAAATTTTATACAGACTTTGGAAAGGAAGTATCAAGAGATGCAGATGGATATTAATGTCTTCACGGAGAAATTCACAAACTTGCAGCAGAAGGGTCTACCCAGTTTAGTAACAAGTGATCAAAAACTATTATCACATCAACATTATGCTCATTGGGTGAACATGTATGTAACAAATCAGATCATTACATCATCCAGCAGCTCAGAAAACATAGGACCTCCTTCAAGACAGAGCTTGTATGACAAATTGGATAATTTGTTTTTTATAGAACATGAAACAAATCTTCTTTTTGAAGTCAAGCCTAACTTTTACAGGTATATTGATGCTGATGAAATACTTGTAAAAATACAAATACATCAGTTGCCTACAAAACAGTGGTGGAAAAGTATGCTGGAAGTTTTGCCTAAGTAAATTTGGATCTTTTTTCTTATGTGCACTTGGTCAAAGAGCAAGACACGTGGCAGATATGAAGGAAGGAGCTCCAGCAAGGATCAGGACACATTAAAGATGAATCAAGAGCAGATGAACAGATCAGGATAGCAATGCAGGAAAGAAAATCAAGGACATAACTAACAGCCAAATTCCTAGGTGAAAAGTCTAAAATATCTTGTCAACTAAAGCAGCCAGCATAGCCACAATAACTCCTACCTTTATTTCTGCATTTATTCCTCTTACAGAGTAGCTAAAGGAAGTTATTGCTTCTAATCTTATCCTCAAGAGATTTTGTAAACTCTCTTTTTGTATAAATAGCCCCCCAAGGAATGTATTCTGGGTTGGTGATTCTCGTATTGAACTGCACTGTAACTCAGATATTTATTAATACAAAGGGCGTTGAAATGCATTGTTGTTGGACCTTTTGAATGTGGATGTGATGATTCTGGACTCTGCTACAGAATTCCTGTGTCTTTCTTTGGCTCAATAAGTTATTCTAAACTGTGTTTTTGTGTTTTCTATGTTTGCAAATCTCATATATGTTTCATAATCTTAACAACAGGGAAAAAGAATAGCCCATAACTTGTTTAAATACACTCTGTGTTCAATTCCTGTTGTTATAGATGTTTTCTTCACAAATTAGCATAAATAGAAATTCTTAAATGCTTTTGTTTCTACTAATTCCTTCATTCTGAAACTTTTCATGGAATTCTTCACTGCTCCTTGAAAATATTCAAGCATCCTCCCTCTGCCACCATGATAAAGGATTCTTGATTGCCCTTTATCCCCTGGCTTACATCCCATCAATCACTAGCTTTCAATATTGTTCCAAAACTGATTATCTTGCTTTGTAGTATTGCCCATCATCACAAAAACACACTCAGAAATCCATCTTCATAGAGTCCATTGCCCAATGGAATAAAATCTTTTAGACTTCCATCCTACCTCTGTTTGAAATCAACATCCAAACCTATTTAAAACAAACCTCTGCACATCACAACTAGCATAAAAACTTCAGATAAACAAAGTTAAATTATATAGAGAGAGCCCTCTCTGGATGCAGTTTGGATAGAAATTGCATCTAAAAGATTGGTTAGTGGTTACCTCGGCCATATTCCCTTTTCTCACAAGTTTTGGGGAAAAACCTGAGTGATAACAGGCATGACTACATTTACAACATGGCAGCTATTGTTTCCTCACTCTTTCGGGTGATGTGTTTTCTGTATGAAGGCTAAATAGTACAACTTGTTGACCAGCTTTCATTCCCCAGTTCAAACATGGCTACTAGTCAAATTCCATCCCTAAATGGTCTTTTTGCACAAGGAATGTCTCATCAACCTCCAGTCCGTCCACCTGATGACCACGAGTGATTCGATGAATGTGACGAAACCCAAGGGGCACACACCCTGGTCTGCCTCAGCAGGCAAACCCAGATATAAGATAGATTTCCTCATAGGATATATGACCAGTCTAACACACCCATCCATTTAGGATATGGGATCAATCTAGAATGGGATTTCCTTGTCGAAGGTTATGTGATTGGAGGTGGACCCACACCATTCACCTTTGTCTATTTCAATAGACAGATCCAAGGAAGTGTTTTGTCAGCAATGTGGATGAAACAATCTTGCTTTAATGTAATGACTTCCATATGGTAATCTGGAAACTCTACTTTTCTTCATACATGGGGGCATGCAAACCTTTTTTACGCAAGTGAAAAGTGACCTGCATAACTCTAACCCCGTAGTGTTTTACTAACTTCGACTACATAGGTTAGGTGATTGGTCTGATCCACCATTCACCTTTGTTTACGAAGAAGAAAAGGAAATGTTTTGTACGAAACTATCCTACCTAACCCAAGTAGTTCATTAACCCCTAGTGTAGTTAGTTTTGTAGTTGGTCGTTTCTAGCCTGCATAGAAAAGGCATCCTGAGCAAAGTTTCACATGGGGCAAGCTAATTAAAAAAATGAACCCACTAATAAGAGACATCCTTAAAGATGACTGGAACGAGAAATGTTTCCGCAAAGTTCAAGCTCGTTAAAAAATAAACCTAACAGTAAGCATAGTTTCTAAAGATTCAAGCTCATTAAAAAATGAATCCACCCTCAGTAAATAACCTTTGTGATCGCATCACTATCAACCTTTTGAGCCTTGGTCGTGTTCTTACTGTCACCTCCACTCTTTTTGCCAATCATACGCCTCCACTTGATTTTTTACCCTTTTGAGGAATAGCTGCAATGAGTGATTTTGTTAGCCACCTTCTTGACACTGTTGTGCTTGAAAAGTTCCAAACTTACCTGGAACGAGTTGCTACCTGAAAACATCACTTGTTCCTCAAAAAATGAGTCTCTTTTAAGCTCTTTCTAGACTCGTAAAATATGAAAAGATAGCTGAGCTACTGGCCTTTCCATCTCGTTAAAGTAAAGGGAAGTACCATCCCTCCTCTATATTTTAATCTTTCTAGACCTGAGGGATCATTACACAAAAAGATCGAGTGCTTGTCTTGTTCGGCACACTAAAACTATAAAAAATTCATCCCTTTCATATTATTTTATACTTTTTCAGACTTAAGGGATTATACTACAAAAAAGGACTACTGAAGTTTCATTTCCATCTCTTTTTAGACTCTCTAAATATGAAAAGGACCGGGTTGTCTTTTTCATTAAACTCGTTAAAACAATAGCGATGAACTTGTCCATATGGACAAGAGCGAGTTTCACTGTCGCTAGGCTTACTGAAACATAGCAACAGGTTTGCCCAAAGGGCAAATTATAGAACAAGCATATGTTATCCTCCTCAAGCTTGACAAAAATAAAGAGGTATTGGTTAGTAATGACTTAGGAAAAGGGGAGGAAAACTTGAAGAACTTCATTGGTAGCAAGTCACTCTTGAACATGACACTTTCACTCCATCACCATGATTGATTTGAGTTGGGTTATTCCGTTCACCATTCATATCACCATTGGTCCTCTGTACCATCCATATTTGGGGTTAATGCTACCAATCCATTTCAATGTCGCCGATATGTTCAAGAGAAGTCACTCAAAGAATTGACCAACCCAGCTAATGCCTCATCCATTGCAATACCTTCACACTCCATTCTTTCATGACTACTACCCTGAACCTTGTATCATCAGATCATTTTCACCTCCACAAAATCATTTGCTCCGTTTTGTGTCGTAGATGTGGGATTCATTAAGGCCCTCCTACGATAGGTCACTTCTTGTCGACATCAACTCATTATCCAAGAAGTTGACTTAGGAACAACCCTTTCAGTACTTTGAATCTTGCATGCCTCAATGGCAAGTTTCTCACTTCCGACGACAGGTTTACATCAATGACCTTCAACCAAAATATTTTGCATGGTGTTCAACATTGACTCATGTATTCACACCATGTGAATTATATTGCAGTACCTTGAGGGTCATTATCATTATTGATGATTCCTCTCATGCTTGTTAACAACTTACATCATTGGCTGGTAATCAGACGATGTCTTTCTCATAAAAAAATTTAGGGGCGAATGTTTTCCCTTTGGCGAAATTAAGGGGTTTTAAATTTTGAGTGGGCGAATATTTTGTATCATAGTACATTTTTACAAATCACCTCAAATATCCCACCTTATTTTAAGGGAGTGTGTTAAAAAGGTAAATTTAGCCCTTGAAATTAGGATTTACAACCTTCCATTCGCCCATTTTCAAGAATAGGTTTTATTTAAGTGAATCCATTCGCCCATTTACAGGAATAGGTTTTATTTAAGTGAATCCTATGGGCCAAATACCATATTTATAAAAGAGGTATGGTAAATTAATAAAAATATAAATAAATGAGAAGTATGGTAAAGAAATAAAACTTTTTTTATATTTACTCCATAAGTCACCTTATATACATGCAAGGGTGTAAACAAATAAAAATATAAGTGAAGTGGAAGTATGGTAAATAAATAAAATGTCTTTTTATACTTACTCAAAAAGTATGGGAAATAAATAAAAATATAAATAAACTAGACGTATGGTAAATAAATAAGACCTCTTTTTATATTTAGTCCATAACCCTCATTCTATTTATGAAGGCTCAAGAAAGAGGTTATATTTAAGTGAATCCCATGGGCCAAATACCTATTTGTAAAAGAGGTATGGTAAATTAATAAAAATATAAATAAACAAGAGGTATGGTAAACAAATAAAACATTTTTTTATATTTACTCCATAAGTCACCATATATTTATGAACACTCAAAAAATGCATTATATTTCGCTGAAACCTATGGGTAGAATACTATGGGACAAATACCATGGACTAGATTGTTATTAATACCATGCAAAAAACATTATTAACCCTAATATTAGTATTAATAAAAATAAAAGTGGCACATGGTATTGACCCATGGTATTCACCTTGAATGTAGCCTATTTAAATGGGGGAATTAAACCAGCATAGATCCATCTTTAC